>CAXKVY010002461.1:2500-184616 GCA_964058915.1 Tetropium fuscum
CAAACCACTTTATTAGTTTTCAAGTATTAAAATGCCGCGGTTAACTAAACCTGAAAAAATGCGAGCTGTTACATTGCTTGAAAATGATCGGTCATTACAGGCAGTTGCAGATGAGCTAAATGTGAGTAAGAGTTGTATATTCAAACTCAAACAAAAATGGAATGCAGTAGGAAACGTTCGCTACGTCCACGGCGGAGTGCGTCGTAAAATAAGCACTGTGGAGCAAGACAACCTCTTCCTAGACCATCTTAGAACGGATCCCTTTGAAACAGCAGTGACGGCCTGTTTCGAAACGGAGTTTCCTGAATCTGTGAGGTCCGCAAGGCGGCGGGTGAAGGGTTCAGAGTTACGAAATTATGCGGCAGCAAAGAAGGTATTTTTGGAGCCAAGGCATAAAGAACAACGTCTTAATTTTGCGAACCAGTTTGTCGGTAGGCCCGACGACTTTTGGAATAATGTCATATTTTCCGACGAAAAGGTCTTTCAGTCATGTCATGATGGTTCCATCCGCGTCTACCGACCTCAGAATTCGAGGTATGAAGAGAGGTATATTAAACCTACCGACCGGAGTGGACGTTTTTCCATCAATGTTTGGGCATGGATAAGTTCCCTCGATCCCGGTGTTTGCTGGAGGATAGGAGAGCGCCTTACCGGACAGAGTTACATACGCATATTGGACAATATTATGCTGCCGTCCGTCACTATGTTGTATCCTCAGAATTTTATTTTCCAACAAGACAGTTGCTCAATTCATACATCAAGAATTGTAACTAACTGGATTAATGAAGACAACATAAACGTGCTACCTTGGCCCTCAAAGTCGCCCGACCTAAACCCAATTGAAAATGCATGGTCGATGATTGTTAAGAATATTTATAATAGACCTGGTAATTTCCGCCATTTCCGAGAAGCAGTGGATGCAGTTTTTGATGCATTTTTGCATACAAAAATGCATTTTTTGACAAGCCCCCTTAGTTATCCCCCGAACTTTTTTCTAAATTGCTTGTACAATCGAATGCAAAAAACCCGAGGTCTCTACCTGCGTGTCATAAAAAGTGTTAGCTTGGCCCTCAAAGTCGCCCGACCTAAACCCAATTGAAAATGCATGGTCGATGATTGTTAAGAATATTTATAATAACCTGGTAATTTCCGCCATTTCCGAGACATTTCCGCCCAGCAAATGCCGAAGAATTTTGGGGAGCAATTGAAAATGCTTGGGAAAATATCAACGTAGATTACACGAGGACACTTGTTTCATCAATGAGACGTCCATTGCAAGGTGTAATAGACTCAAATGGCGCCTGGACGAAATATTAATTTTATACAGACCTACTCGCGTTGGAGTTTTGTAGTTTTAAGTTACCTAATTTTTATAATTTAGTTTATTTTGAACATTTTTGGGACGTTCGTTGTTAATTTGGAATTTTTTTGATAAAATAATAATACACTTTTTGATTTTGATAAGTAATAATTAGACAATTGTGAATGTCATAATGACACATCACATGAACCTCAAATTTCAAAGTCAATTTTACAAAGATCAAATATAACGAAATCTGATATAAGAGTCGTGCACTTTCAAATGGCCGCAAGTGTACCTACCATCTTAGATCCCAAATTAATAATTTACATCAGTGGGTAAAATTAAAAATTCTATACACTGTTTATAAAATTAAAACCGTGTACCTACCTACCCACAAATGAAATGAAAATTTACAATGACGGTAAAATACCTCAAGGTCAGTTTCTAATTTTGATTGGCTGTAAAAAGTGTGTGTATTGGAAATCGCCTGCGATGAGAAGCTGGTAGGTAGGTATGTATTGCATTTGTAATGATTTTTAAAAATGTGTTGTATATTTAGTCTCGGTTTAGTTATGTAGGTACCTATTAACGAACAAGCTCTGATCTTTGTCAAAGCGTTGAGTCAAATTAAATCGGCGTTGAGTGTTTACGATTTGGCAGGTAAGGTAGGTACCTACTTACACAATAAACATGACTATTTCAATTGCAAGCAATGCAAGTATATTTATTTTATTTTTCCGTTTTAAAGTTTCTTTTTCACGGCTACTTAGTTGTTTTGTAGATATTATTTTTGTTTCTTGTGGGAAATATGACTACTAGCGAACCACCCAGTAAAAAATGGTAACGCGCTGAAAGCAATACTTCATTAAAAATATTGTTTTAGAATAATTCATTGTTTAGCAAAGAAAAAAAATGGGTCTGAGGGAGAACACTACAGTGAGAAAAACATGTATTTCTTAACCACTTCAACCCGAGTGTGCATATGGGTACAAGAGATTTGTCAATTATATATTGTGGTATCAATCCCATGGTGCACCACTTTGATTCGCATCGCCAAGTAAGCAATGGGCAATGGTATTTTACCGAATTTATCACCGTTCATAAAGTTGGATATCTGAGTTTGATATGGAGTTGGATATCTGAAAAATTATAATCAGATATAGAATTTATTTTCAAAACAAATAAATCTAGTTAGGTGATAAAAATAAGTGAACAAATAACTGACTTATTTGTATCACCTAACTAGATTATTTGTTTTGAAAATAAATTCTATATCTGTAAGACAAAGTAAAAGCAAATAACAGGGTGTCAACATATATTAGCTAGGACGCAGTCAGTGGAGCCGTGTATGAGCCCAATTGAGCAGCAATGCAGCGAATTGATGCACCGGGCTGAAGAGGTTAATCGGTTTTTGAGCAATATAGATAAATAGTAAAAATAATTACCATTTTCCAGCTTCATCACCAGTTACATTAAATTCAAACACAGCTTGAGTCTTGGCAACTGTATCTGCAGATAAGGTACTCTCAATCTTCTTAAATAGCCCGGCAATCTGACCAACGGGTTCTGCAGGTTGTTCATCTGTTTTACCACTCTTTACATTCAAAGACGGATTTCCAGGTGCTGATTCCGGTATCGTGTCACCAATAAAAAAATCTTGCATAAGTTTGTCGTTATTTTCAGGAAAACAAGCGTATTGTTTTAAATCTGTTATACCAGCCTTTTCAAGAATTTCATCATCAATGAAGAAATTACCAGTACAAGTCTTTGGATCTTGAGTTAGAATGTAATATGCCGAATCTGCGACTATTTCAGGTTTTCTGCTATATTTTGCAGATTCTGGACCAGTAAGCATTTCTATTGCTGCCGTATGAATTGCTGAAAATAAAAAATAGAAGAGCTACTACAATATCAAATATAAGATGTGTGCCATTTACACCTTTCCGTCTTCTAGGTTTTATGGTATTGAAGCATGATACAACCAACAAAGATATGATCAGTGTTGCCAGATATTTAAAACCAAAATTCCGTACATGCGTAGTTGAAATTACCGTATTTCCATAGAAATTACCGTACATTATTAAAAGGGATTTTTAGTGAGTAACCGGTTATTCAACGGTATGATATCTCTGTATGTATTGAAAATAGGTATGCTTTTTTATTGTAGACAGTTCAGCGACAAACTCCTTTTTACATAAGGCACAAAAACCCTTGTAACTATTATTTTTAACAGGACGCCACGCCTTATATTCTGGCAAACCAAGCCATTCTGTTCTAAATTTCTGTGATAGCTGCCACTGCTACTAGTATCACTATCACTTGACATTATTACACAATTTATATTATTTATATTGCACTAATTTTACGTTAATACGTATAATCTCTATGTACAGGGTAAGTCTCTTAAGATTGACACCCCCCTTATCTCACTTATCCTTGTCCGATTTAACTCATTCAAAAAAGGAGTGGACGCGGTTTTTGATGAATTTTTATAATCTGAGCACGGATATTAAAAATCTCGTAAGATATACAGGGTGGAAAATAAAACATGATTTTTTTAAATAGAACACCCTGTATATTTTTATACCAAAATAATGTCCTTAATTTTCTGAATAAAAAAATATCTAATTGTTATATAATCACTCCACCTGTTCGTGAGATATTACTAAAAACTTATCACATTACGGGTGTCAATTATAAAACAAAAAACATATCAAGATACCTCTGGAAACAATGCCATTTATTGAGATATAAATAAATAATATATAGGTGACAATAACAGTAACGAGTAATAACAATAAACAACATAAGCCTAATAAAAACAAATAAAAGTCAATATTAATACAGTAACACAATAGAGTAACACAATTTTATTTATTTACATGTAACGTAATTAAATAATTTCCACGTAACCACCACCATTCTGAATACACATTTGGCATCGCTTTATAAAATTGCTTCTCACCCTTTGAAATATATCACCATTTTGGTTTAATTCCTCAATTTTTACACGTATGCATTCTTTTAACTCATTTATATTATTAAAAACCCCAGTTTCGTATATATCTTGTTTTATCGTACCCCAGAGAAAAAAATCCATAGGTGTTAAGTCCGGACTTTTAGCGAGCCAATGTATAACACCGTGCCTTCCTATCCAAATAGGATATTTTCTGTTTAGGTATTCAGTGACGTTCCTTGCAGAATGTGGTGGTGCTCCATCCTGCTGCCAAATAGCAGATCTGTTGTCCACTAAATTAATATTATCTAAATAATTTTCAACTGGATGTTGAAGAATATCCACATAACGTTGTGCATTTAATGGCCCATTTATAAATACAGGACCTACAATAGCATCCTGGTGGATGCCACAGCACACGTTTACAGTTTGGTATCCTTGTTTTTTTATTTTTTTTACAATATGTGGATTTTCCGCTGCCCAGTAATGGGCATTTTTTCTGTTAAAAATTCCCGCAGTAGAAAAACTGCTTTCGTCAGTCCAAAAGACATGACTTAGAAACTCATCATCTTCCTCTATTCTATCAAGTATGTCTCTGCAGAAGGTTAATCTGTCTTGAAGGTTGTTGTCGTCTAAATATTGAACGGGCAAAATACTATATGGTTTAAAATTATGGTGATGTAATATTTTTATCACACTTCTTTGTGATATATCCAATTCTATTGCTGCGGCATAGGATGATTTGGATGGATTTTCAGCAAAATATAATAACGCGTTGAGTTCTGTGTCTTCTCCTGTTTTTGTTCTTCGCCTTTCCCTTTTCTTGTCTCTAAGAGATTCGGTATTCCTAAACTTTGCATAAATGTTTTTAAAACTATTTTTGGAAGGAGGTAGCCTTTCTCGAAATAACCTAACATACTCCCTCCGAGCAAGAGACTTATTCTTGTTGCACTGAATATAAATTTCAAGTAACTCTTTTCGCTCTTCCAATGAATATACCATTTTCAAAATAACTTGCTTCTTTACGAATACTACGTATTTTTTACGCTAATATCTAAGACAGTGAACTACTACCTATCTCACAAAAAATTGGATGACATCTGTCAACAAATAAACAATGCAAATATGCATTGTTTCCAGAGGTATCTTGATGTTTTTATTTTATAATTGACACCCGTAATGTGATAAGTTTTTAGTAATATCTCACGAACAGGTGGAGTGATTATATAACAATTACACATTTTTGGATTCAGAAAATTAAGGACATTATTTTGGTCTAAAAATATACGGGGTGTTCCATTTAAAAAAATTATGTTTTATTTTCCACCCTGTATATTTTACGGGATTTTTAATATCTGTTCTCAGATTATAAAAATTCATCAAAAACCGTGTCTACTCCTTTTTTGAATGAGTTAAATCGGCAAAGGATGAGTGAGATAAGGGGGGTGTCAATCTTAAGAGACTTACCCGGTACCTACTTCAGGGATTCACTAGTTGTTGATTCGCGAAAATTACGTGTGCGACATCTATGCTAGAATAGTGTAATGTCTCGATCGGGCAAAGTGTAAAATCAAGGATTCTACCAAATATGTAATGTTTCTTCTTATCAACAGATGGCGCAAATTTTTGGTTGGTTGTAGAAGACTGGTTGATTGTAAAGTAGCTGTGCATAAAAAAATATCTATGAAATAGTTAAACAACATTAGTTTTATTCGTAAATTACCGTATTTTTTGGTACGGTATTTGAATTTGGACCGTACATCGTACATTTGTCACAATTACCGTATAAATACGGTAATTACCGTACGTATGGCAACACTGGATATGATATTGTGCATTGTGGGAGGAGCCAATAGGCCAAGGTTCCTACGTCACGTGGAGCAAATTTCTGCATTATTTGGGTTTGTTGTATTGTGTGCTTTAACGAGATTTCGAGATTTGTGTGTTATTTTTGCGGTTTTAAAGGACTTTTGCTTTGAAAAAATGAGGTGTGCAGTGCAGAATGTAACACGGACAATGGATTGAAAAGTTTTACACGTGATTTGATGTTATTTCGTTTTCCAACAGACAAAAATATTCAAAAGACGTGGGTAATAGCAAAGTTGCGGCACTCGAGACGAAGCCACTAGTTACCGATTCCTCACTCCTCACCCGCTTTGGGAAGTAGTGGGAAGCGACTACATACATGGCTGCCGTCCGAGCTGTAGAGGAGCATTTCGAGCTTTTAATATAGCATGACTGAAACAAACGTATTATTTTTTTCATGTGTGAATGTGAAAATGTCGGTGATTTATTGTTCTGTAGATAGTTGTACCTCAAGGCGTGGACGAGATTTGTCTTTTTTTCTTTCTTCGTTGTCCAAAGGAGGAAGCAAAGTATGTATTATATCTACCTATTGTATAAAATAATATAAAAAATTTACAGATTTCGCAATCCTTGCAACTATCGGAGACATTGGAAATGATAACAAAATATATGAAACATAATATACCGATTCTTTTGAGTTGTTTCGAATACGTCAAATACTATGGTGCGCGTGCATGCTTGTGGCAATTTCCAGATTCGCTTTAGCATGCTTATGTTTATTAAGTGTTTATTACGTGTTTATTAGTAATGTTTGGTGTACGATTGGGTCCCTAGCATTTTATAAATTTAGAATAACACGTTAGTTAATAATTTAATATAATATTGAGTATGGATACTGTCATACATTGCCACAAAAATGCGCAGAACGTACTACGCACCGAGTTATTGTGTCATTCAATACAAGTTGCGTTGTATTTATCTTACTCGCTTGCTCTAACTGGATAGGTCTATCAATTGTTTATTATACAAATAAGGTTATATATAAATATAAACATAAATTTTTAGCGTTTTATTTTTAGAAAACTTAAGTATTACTAATATAATACACATCTCAATTTACGAATTAGGTATGTAGTAACAAATAATAAACATAATTTTTATATAACCAACTTATATTGGATTTGCAGTTATCTTTAAAAAAAAATCACAGATCTTGCATATTACGCAAGTATCGCAGGCATATTTAAAATACCAGACACAACTGATAAAATTTTCTCAAGTATATTAATTGAATAAAAATCAATTTTTTATTAATAAACAAATAAGATATGAACAATTTTTTTTCAGAATATGAAATATATGTGGATTTAAAGAAAAGGTTCTATAATATTAATATTTCGCAACAAAGAAAAATGCTATTTTAAGATGCGATTTTAAGCAATATTTTTTTTTAAGATACGTTTTGTTTTCTTAAAAATCATTATATTTATTGACTGGATTGGATTATCTTATAAACAACCATTTGTTTATTACAATTCGTGAAACAATGGGAGTAAAAAGTTATAAAACAACATTTTTATATCTTTCATATTTTTTTTCTTTCATATTTTTATTTTTTTTAATAAGGACATGATCTAATTGGAGTATTTTAGAAAAAAAATATTTTTTTAATTGCTTTATTTGTTTTCCATTGTTTAATGCCTTCGATTGTTAAAAACAAAGTGGAAAATTATTTTTTTTTTTATTTTTCCGACGGGGATCTTTTCTAAAGTCTTTCAAGAATAGCACCCAGAACTGAAAAAAATCTAAGGTTTTTAGTTTGAGAATTATAGGGGTTTTTTGTTAATTTAAAACTTGAGAAAATAAGTATGTGATTTTTTTTATTTCTTAATATTCATATTAATGGGTTTAAATAATTTTCTTTGTGTAATTTTACCGGCTTAATTTAAAAAATTCTTACATGTCATTTTGAATCGAATGAGCCCTAAATCATATTTTTTTTTAATTTGTCAAGGTAGTGGCCAGTGGTCTAAAATGATACTAGCAAAGTACTAGCAAAATGGTACTAGCAAAGTACTAAAAAATGGTACTAGCAAAGTCAATGAATGGGGAGGCTGAGAATTACAAATTACAAAATCTTAAAATTTGGTAAGAGTAAACTTTGTGATTTTTGATCACCCCATATAAAAACATAATTGTGGCAAAATCATCATAAGTTTTTTATACGTGGTGACCAAAAAATACAAACTTTACTCTTACCGAATTTTACCTCTTACCGAAGATTTTGTAATTTTTGACAACTGCGTATAATAAACATAATTTTTGTCGACATTACTTTCAGCAAGCAAAAACTTTTATAAATAATAGCGCTTACCCGAAAACTAAACATTTTTTGAGATATTCTAATTTGTGACCACCCCGTATAAAAAATATGATTTTTGTCAACGTCATTAGTATTTTTTGGGCAAGTAAAAACTTTTATAACAATAACATTTTCTCCACAACGTAAAATTTTATACTGGTGATGAAAAAGTACAAACTTTACTCCTACCGAATTTTAAGATTTTTTAATTTTCGACGAAGTTCATCTTAAAGAAATTCGATTATATATCTCGTGTAAACGCTACGCCCTGTGTCGAGTCTTTTAGGATAGGACCGTTCCGGCTGAGCGATATGTTTATTGTTTATGTTATCGAGATTGCGGTAGACGTATTTAATTGCTTTCAGGGCGAGACAGTTTCGATAACTATGTAAAGTATTTATAGGCTGCTTGGACGGCCCTATGAAAGGATTAATATGTAAAGGTTTTGTTAGTTATACTGCGGTGCTTAAATAGTGTGGAATGATTCATCACCAACATATGGACGGCTCAGGGAGATGAGGTGAGAAGGAAACAAAATTCCATAGACGTATCATTTTAGAGGAGGCATTTTTGATCATTTCCAGTTCTCCTCCTCTCAAATTCGGTCGCTTACGATTGGAATTATTGGCAACTACTCGCATTCGTCGCTTCCATCACATAAAAACACTAAACACTCGCATATAACACAATATTATAATTAACTTATATCGCGAATCAACCATACACAAGACAAAATGAAACGCCACTGTCGCGCCAAAACATACATGCATGAAACAGCGCATGCGACAATATATCCACGGAAATACGGCGTCTTTACCTTTGACCAATGAAATTTAATTTACTTTAGAACCGCCTAAAACTCTCCAATGAGAGCGGTAGACCCGGTTACTAATGAGTTCTGCCCAGCTGCAAATTCTGTAATCCATCTCAAATAGGCAGACCGTTCAATTGTGATGGTGGTGTGATATTATGTATGAATCACTCCACACTATTTCGAAACCGGGGTATAGTTTAGAATATACGTTTGTAGCCAACACTTGTTCTTTTATTTTAATTATCGTTGGGCATTCGTTTACACTCGAATTATTAAATTTATGAAAATTATGATTACGAAAATATCCCGATTATTCCCATCACTACTAGCAATGCCACCTCTCCCAATATAGCTGCACTGAATACTCCCCACTCCCCAGTACTCTTCACGCCGCTAGAAGGCCGAACGCTACGATATCCATATGTATTGCGTCACTCGATCGCAACACCGCTGTCTTTTGGCCTTGAACAAAAAATTCTAACTTGGCGCCCATATAAAAACATAAACATTTCCAATGTTAAAAATTCTCTTTACAGATGCCAGATTTGGAAAAATCTATCAAGTTACTGGGAGTCACAGATACGCGAATATACCACCTGACCAATGCTACAATAGGATTAGAATTTTTAGCTTGCATTTTACTAACGAGAGTTTTACAACTGCTGAAAAGTTTTTCATTAGTATTTCTTATAAGACTTTTATGTAGGTGCTTTGATTTATGTAGGATTAATTATCTAGTGTATAGTGTATATATTTATATTATTAAACTTTAGGTTCAAGCAGAGTTTCTGATGGAAATAGTGAAAAACTGTTGCCGCCTAACTTTCAGGATGTTGAAATAAAACTAATTTAAGAAAATTACCTATTTTTTATTTTCTTTCATGTATTTAAATATAACCGTATTTAACATTATTAATTATGAAATTTGTTGTGGAAAATTCTACTCGAAAAGTGATTACATTCTGCATAGGAATATTTACTGGCCGATGACGTCAACTGATCGATACTGCAGTGCACGCATAGATTTAGTTATATTAATCTATGCACGTACTGAAATATCGATCTGTTGACGTCACCGGCCGGTAAATGATGAGCGCGAATTCTCCACATTTCGATGCAGAATTTAATTTTCGAGTAGAATTTTGCACAACAAATTTCATACTTAATAATGTTAAATAAGGCCATATTTTAATAAATGAAAGAACATAAAAAATGCGGCATGTGCAAGAAGCCCATATGCCACACTTTTTGAACACCCTCGGTAAACAAGTATTCGCCACGCGCAAGCAAAATTGACCAAAATACGTTTAGAAGTCCCTCGCAACGACGAGGATTTTATGATCCAGTCAGGTAGTGACGGTACGCTTTTGATCTTAAAAACTCAAAGTTCCGACGCGGAGTGAGGTAACTTATATTATATTCTGCAAACTTAGGTAATAGCATGTAAACGTGCGGATAAAATACAACGCTTTCTGCCCGAAATCGTCGACTTTTAAAACAAGTTTTAATTATAATATTCAATTCTTCCAAAATATCAAATGGAGTATTTCGAGGAAATCATCACTTGAATCACTATATTTTCATCACTTGAAACTTGAAATCACTTGAAACACCCTGTACACTTTTCGATATTTTGATATTACTCATAATTCCGAATAAAACGGTAATAAAACTTTTAATTTTCATTTCAAATAATAGACAAAATTCTGAATACAACGGTACATTTTTTCGCCTCGTATATTTTTAAATTTACAGGTTAATTTTGACAGCAAAATTACAAGAAAAAATTAAATGCATTCTTCTTTTGAAAAATTCAAATATGTTGAGAATTAACAAGATAAGAGGGTGGTCAGTCACACATGGACCACCCTGTATATTATAATGTAATAGAGTCATGATCATTCTGAATATAATAATATGATTTTTGTTTTCAAAATTCCGCCATTCCCATTCTATTTCATTATTTTAAATATCATTGAAATTCTTCTTATGCATCTAATATAAATATATTTATATTTAAAGCTACTTATTTCTCCTAAAGCATCGTAAAATTATAATTACTAAAATAGTATCAGTTGAAATATGATAAATAAACGTAATATTCTATAGTAGTACTGTCTTAAATTCAAATTTTAAGCTCCGCGTAGCGTCATGCGCGAACTGAACGCATTTGGAACGGCGATCTATCATATCTTTGTTAGTTGTATTATGGTATTGAAGGTAAAACAATGAAAACTATTTTGAAATGAAGTGAAATGAGCTGCTATCTTGTATTATTTCTGCAAAATCTTTCTTCTACTATACTGGTAGAAGACCATTAGGTAGGTTTTTTCTTCTACCAGTAAGAAAAGATTTTCTTTACTTCCTACAGTTCATTCAATATGTATGTATAGTAACTGACCCCATATAAGATACCGCGCAGTTGCCACATGTAATTCTCAATTTTCTCATAATTCAATTAAAATATCAAATTCCACAATAGTATATTAAAGTTGAATATATTATTTATGAATGTTATTAAATAATAATTGTGCACACAATAATATATTATAGGCCAAGATGTTACGTTTTTACATTTATTTTCGTCTATTTTAAATATGACAATTACATAAACATCTATTTTTATAGTTAAAAGCGGCAACGCCGATCCACGACCTTTCCGATAACGAATATTCGAGCAGTATATCTCTTTTTAACTTATTGGAATCGTATCTCTCGGATCGGGATCGGATTCTCGGATCGAATAGGATCAGGTTCGCATATCTTACAGTGGCGTGTTCGCGGGAATTGCTAATATATTACTTATTTACCTACCTATGTAGGTATTCATCGCTACGAGAGCTGAAATAAAAGAGTATGGCGGTTAGCAAACATGTTTGTTCGTTTCATATGAAACCTGAACGACGTAGATTTCCACCAGACCTCGCTTTATTTACAAGATAGGATAGGCATGTTAAAAAAATTTAAGAAAAATATTATTTGACGGCAAAAATGGATAGTGGGTGTTAGAGCAGAGCCGACTTTAACAAAAAAAAAAGTTGCTTTATGGGCTGCTCGAAGTAGGTACTGACATGTACTGAGGTAGGTAGGTACCTATTACATCCTCCACTTAAGACATTTCTCAAATAATTTTATCCAAAAAATATTCCAGTGCTTGAGGCCGCTAGGTTATAAATGCTAAATGCAACGATATAAGTTAGGTTTTTTATTGGGATTTACAAAACTGAAAACGCTCTCTGGTTTATTACATAAGTAGGTACCTATTGTCCATTGACTTTATTTTTATGTAGGTACCTACCATCCTAGATCACAAATTAATAATTTACATCAGTGGGCAAAATTAAAAGTTCTACAGACTGTTTATAAAATTATAACTGTACCGGGTAAGTCTCTTAAGATTGACACCCCCCTTATCTCACTTATCCTTTGCCAATTTAACTCATTCAAAAAAGGAGTAGACACGGTTTTTGATGAGTTTTTATAATCTGAAAACAGATATTAAAAATCTCGTAAGATATACAGGGTGGAAAATAAAACATGATTTATTTACGGGGAATACCCCGTATATTTTTAGACCAAAATAATGTCCTTAATTTTCTGAATCCAAAAATGTGTCATTGTTATGTAACCACTCCACCTGTTCCTGAGATATTATTAAAAACTTTTCACATTACGGGTGTCAATTATAAAATAAGAACATCAAGATACCTCTGGAAACAATGCATATTTGCATTGTTTATTTGTTGACAGATGTCATCCAGTTTTTTGTGAGATAGTAGTTCACTCTCTTAGATATTAGCGTAAAAAATAGGTAGTGTTCGTAAAGAAGCAAGTTATTTTGAAAATGGTATATTCATTGGAAGAGCGAAAAGAGTTACTTGAAATTTATATTCAGTGCAACAAGAATAAGTCTCTCGCTCGGAGGGAGTATGTTAGGTTATTTCGAGAAAGGCTACCTCCTTCCAAAAATATTTTTAAAAACATTTATGCAAAGTTAAGGAATACCGAATCTCTGAGAGACAAGAAAAGGGAAAGGCGAAGAACAAAAACAGGAGAAGACACAGAACTCAACGCGTTATTATATTTTGCTGAAAATCCATCCAAATCATCCTATGCCGCAGCAATAGAATTGGATATATCACAAAGAAGTGTGATAAAAATATTACATCGCCATAATTTTAAACCATATAGTATTTTGCCTGTTCAATATTTAGACGACAATAACCTTCAAGACAGGTTAACCTTCTGCAGAGACATACTTGATAGAATAGAGGAAGATGATGAGTTTCTAAGTCATGTCTTTTGGACTGACGAAAGCAGTTTTTCTACTGCGGGAATTTTTAACAGAAAAAATGCACATTACTGGGCAGCGGAAAATCCACATATTGTAAAAAAAAATAAAAAAACAAGGATACCAAACTGTAAACGTGTGGTGTGGCATCCACAAGGATGCTATTTTGTAGGTCCTGTATTTATAAATGGGCTCTTAAATGCACAACGTTATGTGGATATTCTTCAACATCCAGTTGAAAATTATTTAGATAATATTAATTTAGTGGACCACAGATCTGTTATTTGGCAGCAGGATGGAGCACCACCACACTCTGCAAGGAACGTCACCGAATACCTAAACAGAAAATATCCTATTTGAATAGGAAGGCACGGTGTTATACATTGGCCCGCTAAAAGTCCGGACTTAACACCTATGGATTTTTTTCTCTGGGGTACGATAAAACAAGATATATACGAAACTGGGGTTTGTAATACTATGAATGGGTTAAAAGAATGCTTACGTGTAAAAATTGAGGAATTAAACCAAAATGGTGATATATTTCAAAGGGTGAGAAGCAATTTTATAAAGCGATGCCAAATGTGTATTCAGAATGGTGGTGGTTACGTGGAAAATATTTAATTACGTTACGTGTAAATAAATAAAATTGTGTTACTCTATTGTGTTACTGTATTAATATTGACTTTTATTTGTTTTTATTAGGCTTATGTTGTTTATTGTTATTACTCGTTACTGTTATTGTCACCTATATATTATTTATTTATTATCTCAATAAATGGCATTGTTTCCAGAGGTATCTTGATATGTTTTTTGTTTTATAATTGACACCCGTAATGTGATAAGTGTTTAGTAATATCTCACGAACAGGTGGAGTGATTATATAACAGTTAGATATTTTTTTATTCAGAAAATTAAGGACATTATTTTGGTGTAAAAATATACGAGGTGTTCGATTTAAAAAAATCATGTTTTATTTTCCACCCTGTATATCTTACGAGATTTTTAATATCCGTGCTCAGATTATAAAAATTCATCAAAAACCGCGTCCACTCCTTTTTTGAATGAGTTAAATCGGCAAAGGATAAGTGAGATAAGGGGGGTGTCAATCTTAAGAGACTTACCCTGTACCTACCTAGCCACAAAAGAAAGGAAAATTTTCAATGACTGTAAAATACCTCAAGGTCAGTTTCTAATTTTGATTGGCTGTAAAAAGTGTGTGTATTGGAAATCGCTTGGCGATGAGAAGCTGGTAGGTAGGTATGTATTGCATTTGTAATGATTTTTAAAAATGTGTTGAATTTAGTCTCGGTTTAGTTATGTAGGTACCTATTAACAAACAAGCTCTGATCTTTGTCAAAGCTTGGCTGTTAATAATATTTGTCTTTGTTGAGTGTTAACGATTCGGTAGATTAGGTAGGTCCCTACTTACACAATAAATATGATTGTATTTCAATCGCAAGTATATTTATTTTATTTTTCCGTTTTAAAGTTTATTTTTCACGGCTACTTAGCTGTTTTGTACATATTATTTTTGTTTCTTGTGGGAAATATGGCTACTGGCGAACCACCCACTAGAAAAAAACGCGCTGAAAGCAATACTTCATGAGTGGTGTGGAAACTTGCATTCAATATCAGCTGTGGTGTTGAAAATATGCATATAAAAATCTTCTACTTTCACCCCCTAAGAAAAAAAAATGTCTACGCCAATGAAAACCATTGTGTAGGTCAGGGTTTCCGGTCGTTCAACTATACATACATATTGTACGAACTGTAGTCTACATATTATGTTCTATTCTATATATTTTTCTTGCCTGTTGCAATATTTAATAACCTGACAAGAACTATAAAATTATTTTTATTTTTTACTTACTTGATTACCTTAAATTAAGTTAAATTTTGTTTTATATTCATGTCTGTATTTACAGTCAGTCAGGTCACTGTATCGAGCTTGAGCATTCCTTGGTGGACAAATGCAAACTTGCAAGCATACTCTTCACAATATATCTTATACTCAAAATTTTCAGCAAAGAATAAAAATACCAATGTATGTAAATAATTATTAATCTTAGGTTTTCTGCATTATCGATTTGAAGGATTGCACGCTAAATGTCGAAGCATATGTTAATTTTGGAAATATCAGTTTTAGTATTTATTATACACGTAACAATAGGAGCACAAATATTAATTTTCCTAGTGCATCTTTGAATCAATTGCAAAATTTAATTGATAATAATCATTTTCGTGAAATGACCTGCTCGGCTGAAATCAGGTACAATGAAAACCTCTCATAACGGACACTCTCTTGGGCGGACACGGACACAATATTTAAGTACAAAACTTCTCTCTTAAACGAACAATGTTGCAATGCTATTACTATTAGATATTAGATTATTAGACTATTAGAGATTAGAGTCTTATATAGTGAAAATGTATCATAAGCTGTGCTCAGTAAACACACCCAATTACTACGTCTAAAAATCTCCAAAAACTTTCACGAACTTTGACAGCAGTGCCAAAAAGTAATTATGACAATACAATTTTTTACCAAATAAACAATTTTACAATTTTTCTTCAAATAAACATTTTTTTACAATTTTAAAAATGTTGTATAGGATTTTCATGATAAAATTGATCCACATGTTGATGAAATAAAATTGTTCTAATAAATTGGTAAAATACATTTTTTGATACATTATTAAATGGAATAAATTATATTCATAACAGTGGGCTGGTTTTTGCAACAATTGATCGAATTGGATTGTGTGGATTCTTGATTTGTTTATTCCCCTCTGCTTTTCATAATTTTATAATATATTGTATACAGACTTGAATATTGACGTGAATATTGACAAAATTATGGTCCTTAGTTAAGGGTTTTTCGTTAATAAAAATTTAATTTGATTATGAAAAAATCTGAAACTTGGCATGCTGTAAGATACTGTTATTACCTACTGATTGCAATAATTTTCATCAAGATCGATACGCTGTGACAGGCTGAGCAGTGTTCCGAAATTTCAACTTAACTGTTGCAATAGGTCGCCAATTTTTCAGTCGGACACAGCGCATTTTGTTAAGCATTCTAAAATGGCTATGTAAGACTCCAATTTCAACTAATTGAGCCAAATTTTTCCCGTCTTTTATCATATTTCTATTTTTTCGCATTTTTTAACTTTGGCACTAAATATCGCAGCAAAAAAAATTTTCATTAGGGTCCGTCCAAAGGCAAAATCCACATTTTTTTTCTGACAACCCTATTATACACTTATACTAAGTTAAGGTGGATTTATAAACTTGACGTTGAGTTCAGTTCAGTTCCGTTGAGTTGAGTTGAGTTGCGATGCGCCCACGGTTGCGCTCAGTTGCAGTTCGATGATCGCTGTCTGATTGTCTAATTTATAGTGTCGCTGCCGTATGCCGACGTTGTGAAATTCTGTCAACCTAACCACTAACCCTACTTTTTTACTTGTTTTATGAGAGTTAAAAATGTTTGTCGTTTGTACAAACAGATGAAATATGGAAATGGGTAACAATTTACTTGAATTGCAAGAATTATCTTTGCTAGGTGCTTTGTATATAAAACCTAAACACAACTGTGCCACGCTTAACACCACGACTCAAAACAAAACACCACGTTATTCTAACAGACGTATATTATTGGTTGTGACGTCAAACGCAAGCGAACTTCAACGGCAAAAGGTAAAAGATAGTCATCTTCTGAACGTCGCTCAGCGTACTTGAGCGTATTCGCGCGTATTTTGGCGCAACGAACTGAACCGATGTTTATAAATGCTTAGCATGCAACTCGTATTTTTATATCGATCGACCGTGAACGGCAGCCTGCGGAACTGAACTGAACTGACTGCAGCGAAAGAGTTTATAAATCCCTCTTTAACATTTATGACATGCTGCTGTATAGAAGACAAATAAACACATAATAATCTTAATATTTTACTACTATATTATACTCGTAAAACTTAATTCATTTATATCATGTAACCGCTAGCTCTTCTTAGTCTGGGAGCCAGGTCGTGGGTGAAGGTTTTATTTTTTGATGCTTGAGAGTTACCTAAATGTTATAGAAGGGCGCTCAGTATAAACTATCTGTTGGGCGCCAGTCAAAACGAGTTTGACAAGGGAGGGGAAGTTAGATGACAGAAACAAACACAAGGACGAATTGTATATAAGTGTATTAAAAAGTGTAAATATGTGAACAAATGACGGGTGTATAAAGTATAAATAACAATATTAATAAACAATAACAATTTGCGCTCAAAGAGAAAATGACAAACGACGGAGGTACAGGAATTCGCCAGGGCAGATAATCCGGGCGGCACAAGAGTAGTGGTTAGCGCCTACACTAGCTATTTGTGCACCACAGCTGTGCTGTCATAAAACGCGGACCGTGAGTCACAAAGCAAATTAACATTAACCACAAATTTGACTATCGACTGTCGAGACTTACAAAACAAAATGAAACCAGGTATGGATCCTTATCAAGGTCATAAACTACTTATTATAGAGCCTACACACCAGGTTAGTACTCATTAAAGATACTAAACTTATGTGCACAAGACGCAAACAGCTGCTTACGTTTACAGTATGCCCCTTACACAAATTCAACCCTGTATTGTGACAGCTCGGTACACTATAGAAGTTTAAGGCAAAATATAACAGTTGTTGGCACACTAATGGTGCTTATAGATAAAGTTAACATTATTTCAGGAGAAGATGGAAGCCTGTGGTCACGTAACCGTTAAGCAGGTTACCGGATGTGCTTATGGAGGACACTTATGGAAATGAAACAATTTCTACTCACGTGCACCGTGATACTATACCACTGCCACGAGGACGTGACTTTATCAGCACCCCAACTAAGGAGACTGTAACCGGTCTCTCTGCCAAGCCGGATATATCACAGGGGTCCGAGGTGCAGCTCTGCTCCTCCAGACTGTGTGGTGATGAGTATCTGGGGGAGGAGTGATTATCCCCAACAGGACGCCGAAGCAGGTGTTTCAGGCCCGCACGTCTTGGTACGTGGTGAATGCAAGTGCGAAGTAACGTCGGAAATATTGCGTGAGTCGTAACGTGAAGAGGGCAGCAAACGTCTCAAAGTAGGCAGACAAGGGAAATATCCCACCATAAAAGTATTTCATACAGGAAGTAAGTTGGAAGAACAAACCAGGAAACAATGCCCACTAGCAACGTCCAGGAGCAAGGTCCAGGAGCAAGCCTTAGTTGCTATTAGGCTCTCTCCCATACAAGAATCCCGTGAACACCTTATCACAGTTCCCCAAAATTTGCAAATGTCTGCCCTCTTTTTGTTGACACTCCGCAAAAAATTGTCCCCTCTCATTTCGGTAACTTTACAAATTCCCCAGATGACCTTTGCTGTCACTCACAAACAAAACTCATCTTTGAACAGATTAATAACTCATCACTCAGACATCTGGAAAAGGTTGTGGAGTGCACCCCCACGTAATCTGTGCCATTTGCAGGTATTATATTTTAAATTTAAGAATTTGCCTCTTGGGAGGGCAAAATTCAAATTCCTACATGTGACAATGCGGGTATGCAACCTACTACTCGTTGTCGGCGATGCGTGTTGCCTACAATGGGTGCACTTAGGCAACGCAAAAATGACTTTAATCCCGGATTAATTATTATGCCTTTATGGTCGCGATTTTTGACCCGTTACAATCAGTACGTTTTATAGACATATTTATAGTAAGCAGTTTTATATTTAAATAACTGGGATGGAAAAAAAAGCAAACTAATGATAATACTTGTTGAAAATCACTGCTGCATGATAAATTCAGATTTGCGTAACTCCTACATGTACTTTTTATGTAATGAAAAAGTTTACCTGTTCTAGGCCAAAGTGCATTAACTGCAATATTGTATGGTCGGAATTCCTCATGCATTCCCAGTACGCACATGGACATACCATATTTAGCCATGGTATAAGCTACATTATCTCTGAACCAGTGTGGTTTCATACTAAGAGGTGGTGATAAGTTTAGAATATGAGCATGTTTACTCTTCTTCAGGTAAGGTAGACATTCCTTAGAGCTAAAAAAAATAGTAATATAGACATGAAATTATCACTTTATTGCTATTGTGGATTCAGGTTAATTTTCGATTTATTACGATGTTAAATTTAAATTCTACTTTTTGAGGTGAATACTTCTTTAACCGCATGAGTGATTTTTCAAGGTCGCGTCACGACAGTTTTATATTTTCGTGACGTGACGCAGAGAGAAATAGATATAGCGATATTTATATTGGATGCATATCTGCGGAGCAAGTAGCCTTTGTCCATCGGAAATTCCATAAAATAAAATGTCATTTGTCATTTCAAAATGTCATTGACACTGCAGGACTGCCATAATATGAAACTGTGTTTGTCGAAGGTGTGTTTTATATGATCACTTAGCTATGATATGATAACAACAAATATTGATGTGAATTGGAATTTTGACAGATTTTGCAATGCCTAACATCTCCACACAGAAAATTCGAGAGACACGAGCTCCAGAGAATGTGCCACATGTTAAGAAAACGGCTAAATTAGGAGCGGATAGTAGTCGAGAATACAGAGCACGAAAAAAAGCTCTGAAAACTCCTCTCAACCAACAGCCCATTGCAGATGGCTCTTCAACCGATATTATCGACGACAATGTATATTAAAACAACATCAAATGGGAACTGCAGCCTCAAGTAGTTAGTATGATAATGTTAGTTAGTATAATAATGACCACATTTTCAGATAATTTCGACCTTGTTAAATCAGTTGGTAGTTGGTAGGTATATAAAAAGATCCTATTTTCTAACAATATTAATTAACTTATATTAATAAATATAAGCATTACATTGCGTAAGTAATAATATAATATAAGCATAAATATTTCACGAGCTAATAAAACGTAAAAGTGGAAAAAGGCGAAAACGGGTTATTCATCATTCCGTCTAGAAATAATATTTTCATCGAGTCCGGTAGCGCAGTGGGTATGGGGTATGTGCTTGGCAGTAGAGCAA
Source organism: Tetropium fuscum (assembly GCA_964058915.1). Classification (NCBI taxonomy): domain Eukaryota; kingdom Metazoa; phylum Arthropoda; class Insecta; order Coleoptera; family Cerambycidae; genus Tetropium; species Tetropium fuscum. Next base: position 23,068 of record CAXKVY010002461.1, read on the forward strand.
TAACCCCTGTATTAGAGGTGTTGTTGAGTAGAGCGATATTCCCCGGTTCGATCTCTGCCGAAGCCGTATTTTTTTCGTAAAAATCCATATTGGGCGTCAATTTTCGTTTTCTTTTTTCGACACGTGTACCATTTTGGAAAAAAAAATGTTTTTTTAAAAAGTTATGTCGATATGTTAATTTTTTTCAAATGGAAACCTATCTTTTTTATACGGAAACAGCGTATTTTTATGTATACAGAAGAAGTATTCACTTCTAGCACGTGTACTGTGCAGCACGCGACTTTTTTTTTGATATTTTTTGTCCCTACTGTCCCGTATCTAAAATTAATATTTTTTTACAGCTGCAACTGAATGTTCACCTGCATTGTAAATATCAGGAAGGTTATATGAACTGATCACGATACACAGACAACGGTATGTTAGGCTGCCGAACCAAAATTGGTTCTCTCTGCGCATGTATCGCAAAGATGTTTTTGCGGAGATTGCGAGAGGGAGCACGATACACTGTGTACCGTGTTACGGAGTAACTGGAAATGTTTCGTAGCTGACATCACAGTGGCCTGCACGCTGACACATCGTTGTGTGCGTTGTTGTGTGAAGAGTATATAGTTTCCGAATATAAAACGTAATTTACGTTATAAATAATATATATTTGCTAACTGTAACAATATTAATTATAAATAATAGTAATTGTTTATTTTGAAAAGATATTTGTTTTCTGATATTAAAAGCCATTAACATTGATGAAAACTTAAACTATTTTGAACTATTTTAATTATTATAATCACAAAAAGATAAATATACATTCGCATAATCTAATTAATTTTAAAAAATTCATAAGTATAATTCAATAAATTAATTCTATTATGAGTTATGATATCTTATTATGAGCTGTCCTTATAAATTACTCTGGGCCAAATTGATTTGCATTCAATTAATGCATTCAACTAATGCATGGCATGCATTCAACTAACTCAATGGTTTCATGAATAATTAACACTGTGGCTAACTAACGCTATATATCACTTCACTTAAATAACTTTAACTCGGATTATTCAGAATAATTATTTTCATGTAATGCTAATTACTGTTTTTCAGTCCACAATGACAATTGAAGACATAAGTCAATAAAGGCGTCATGTCACATTTTTTGAAAATATTACTTTTTGCAATTTTTGAACTTTCCCGGTATAGATCTAACCTCCCAATAATAGGAAATCCTAGATTTGTAATGTTTCGAAGACATTTTTTGATGAGAAATGTCCACATAGCACATTTCTCAGCACACATAAAATGAAAATGTTTAGTGGATAAAGGCGTTACATTTTTGATAATTTTTTGCCCATATTTACATATTTTTTACATTTTTACATTGGCTTTAATTCCCAAAAAGTAGATACCTACTTTTAGACAGATAGACTAGATAGACAAATATCCTCCGTTGACAGGAGGATATTTTGTTTTAATATTTTTGTGATAATGAATCTACAACAGACCATGTCATTGCTGAAGTTATCCACATCTAAGGGCTGTTATTTAAGGCAAATGTAGTTATATAACGTTTGTATCCACTGTGTCAAACATTTAGGCCACAAGTCCAATTTTTTTAACTTAAGATATTGCCAATAAAGGCAATATCATAATCAGTGGCGTAACCAGAATTTTGATTTAGGGGGGGAGGGGGGGTGGCGGAGGGTTGGAGAACTAAAATACCAAGGAGAGCTTTGCAAAATCATATTTAACATCTTTAGATAGGTACCTAATCCAAATTCTAACAGTTCAAAATAATAGTTACTAATTAACTAAATGAAAGTGCCTTTTATTTAATAAAAAATATTGAGGCTTGAAACAAAAATTTAAATAAATATTCGAATTATGGGTATAGTATTCATGATTTCAGGGGGTGCACCCCCATGACTACGCCACTGGCAGTAATGAAATAGCTACCTGTCTGTTACGATTTTGCAAATTACTCGAAGTAGAGGATCCTGAAATTGACCATTTATTAATTTGGTCCGACTAATGTGGAGGACAAAATAAAAACTTTTACATGCTTTGCCTTTAACAATACTTAATACTAAAGTTTTTTAAAGTACTCGAGCATAAGTTTCCCGTGGTTGGACACAGCTTTCTTGATTCTGATAGAGACTTCGGACGCATCGCAGAGAACCATTAAATCCGCGAAAGAAAAAAGAGAAAAACAGATATTGCTCACAAACCAAAAAAAAAACACAAAAACAAATTTTTAGTTAAGTTTAAACAAAACACAAACAATAATGTTCATCATTGTATGGGTTTGTACTGCATTTACATAAAATTAAATTTGAGTTAAAAGCTACATGACTCTTTTATCCATCACAAAACTTATCACAGATTGAGTTTAAAGTTTGTGAATAAAGGTGTTATGTACAGGGTAAGTCTCTTAAGATTGACACCCCCCTTATCTCACTTATCCTTTGCCGATTTAACTCATTCAAAAAAGGTGTGGACGCGGTTTTTGATGAATTTTTATAATCTGAGCACGGATATTAAAAATCCCGTAAGATATACAGGGTGTAAAATAAAACATGATTGTTTTAAATGGAACACCCCGTATATTTTTATACCAAAATAATGTCCTTAATTTTCTGAATAAAAAAATATCTAATTGTTATATAATCACTCCACCTGTTCGTGAGATATTACTAAAAACTTATCACATTACGGGTGTCAATTATAAAACAAAAAACATATCAAGATACCTCTGGAAACAATGCCATTTATTGAGATAATAAATAAATAATATATAGGTGACAATAACAGTAACGAGTAATAACAATAAACAACATAAGCCTAATAAAAACAAATAAAAGTCATATTAATACAGTAACACAATAGAGTAACACAATTTTATTTATTTACACGTAACATAATTAAATATTTTCCACGTAACCACCACCATTCTGAATACACATTTGGCATCGCTTTATAAAATTGCTTCTCACCCTTTGAAATATATCACCATTTTGGTTTAATTCCTCAATTTTTACACGTATGCATTCTTTTAACTCATTCATATTATTAAAAACCCCAGTTTCGTATATATCTTGTTTTATCGTACCCCAGAGAAAAAAATCCATAGGTGTTAAGTCCGGACTTTTAGCGGGCCAATGTATAACACCGTGCCTTCCTATCCAAATAGGATATTTTCTGTTTAGGTATTCGGTGACGTTCTTTGCAGAGTGTGATTGATGGTGCTCCATCCTGCTGCCAAATAACAGATCTGTTGTCCACTAAATTAATATTATCTAAATAATTTTCAACTGGATGTTGAAGAATATACACATAATGTTGTGCATTTAAGGGCCCATTTATAAATACAGGACCTACAATAGCATCCTTGTGGATGCCACACCACACGTTTACAGTTCGGTATCCTTGTTTTTTTATTTTTTTTACAATATGTGGATTTTCCACTGCCCAGTAATGTGCATTTTTTCTGTTAAAAATTCCCGCAGTAGAAAAACTGCTTTCGTCAGTCCAAAAGACATGACTTAGAAACTCATCATCTTCCTCTATTCTATCAAGTATGTCTCTGTTGAAGGTTAACCTGTCTTGAAGGTTGTTGTCGTCTAAATATTGAACGGGCAAAATACTATATGGTTTCAAATTATGGCGATGTAATATTTTTATCACACTTCTTTGCGATGTATCCAATTCTATTGCTGCGGCATAGGATGATATGGATGGATTTTCAGCAAAATATAATAACGCGTTGAGTTCTGTGTCTTCTCCTGTTTTTGTTCTTCGCCTTTCCCTTTTCTTGTCTCTCAGAGATTCGGTATTCCTAAACTTTGCATAAATGTTTTTAAAACTATTTTTGGAAGGAGGTAGCCTTTCTCGAAATAACCTAACATACTCCCTCCGAGCAAGAGACTTATTCTTGTTGCACTGAATATAAAGTAACTCTTTTCGCTCTTCCAACGAATATACCATTTTCAAAATAACTTCTTTACGAACACTACGTATTTTTTACGCTAATATCTAAGAGAGTGAACTACTATCTCACAAAAAACTGGATGACATCTGTCAACAAATAAACAATGCAAATATGCATTGTTTCCAGAGGTATATTGATGTTCTTATTTTATAATTGACACCCGTAATGTGATGATTTTAGTAATATCTCACGACCAGGTGGAGTGATTAGATAACTATTACATATTTTTGGATTCAGAAAATTAAGGACACTATTTTGGTCTAAAAATATACGGGGTGTTCCATTTAAAAAAATCATGTATTATTTTCCACCCTGTATATTTTACGAGATTTTTAATATTTGTTCTCAGATTATAAAAATTCATCAAAAACCGTGTTTACTTTTTTTTTGAATGAGTTAAATCAGCAAAGGATAAGTGAGATAAGGGGGGTGTCAATCTTAAGAGACTTACCCGGTACACAAAAATCTAGTTTTACAAAATCTTGTGTTTTTTTTAAATATTATGATCAAAAAATGGAAAGAGCCTTAAATTATCTATTTTTTGAGGTATTACTCATTTAAATTAAAAGCAAAATAAAAAAGTTCCAATACAAAACGCGTTTTGTTAATCTACTCAAAACTTTAAAATTGCGACATGACACCTTTATCCGCTTATGTCTTCAATTGTAAGTTGTTACATTAACACAATGAAATTATAATTTATTATGTAAGAAACTATTATTCAATAAGTTTTCCAAAACCTTATATTTAGTACCTCTCAAGTTTTAATTTTTTTCTTGTATTTTTTCTTATTATTTTAATGATAGAGATTTCATTCTTATTAAAATTTATATTTTTATGTAACTTTTACAATCCTGTATAATAACTATTATAACTTAGCATCCGACAACATCGCAAAATTCAATGACCATGTCAAACCCCTTCCACTCTGAACAATTGGATCAAGCACCAACAGACGTTTTGTATACAAATATCACCTTCAAAAATTCTATTATAAATATTTTTATTTTAATATTGTTTAATTAATTTTTGAACAGTATCTCAGTTGACTAAAATATCAACAAATATATTTATTTATTCAACTTATTTCACTAACAGACACTCTATCATATCTAGAGACGCTCTTAAACTTGAGTCCCCATAAAACAACAATACATTAATTTTTAAAATAGGAATAGGAATTTGAGATCCTAACCTAACTAATATGGTCAATTCAAGTTTCGCGTTCTAAACCTGTTAGATGTAAAACGCGTGAAGGATATCTGTATTCAAGATATAAAAGAGGAATCTCTAGAAGAAAGGGAGAAAAAGGAATTTCAGGCAAAAAGCGCTATGGCAATGTCACTGATAGTAATGTGTATAATGGACAAACATTTAGAATATGTTCCGAACTCAAGAACTGCTTACGAAATGATGACATCTCCAGAAAAAGTTTTCGAGCTATAAGTATACTCTCAAGATTGTTTGTACGTAAGAGCTCTCGTCTTACAGTTGACGTGTAATGATGGGTCAGAATTACAAGATCATTTTGTCATTTTTGACGCGTTGTTGAGAGACTTAAAATCGACAGATGCAACTATCGATGAAGACAACCAGGTATGCCACTTACTACTTATTATGTCTGAAAGGTATGACACTGTCATTACGGTTCTAGAGATGACAAATGAAAAACTCACCTTGGACTTTGTCAAAAGTAAGTTACTCGACACAGAATTAAAAATGAAGAATGACCAAAGGTGAATTAAGATAATGAATGTTCGTTTTCAGCAAAAATTATATGGATAATTGTTTGTCAGTTGTATTTTAAGTTAAGCGAATTATTAATTACTTCCACTTCTTTCGACATGGTCAAATTCTCGTAGCATACACCGTCGTATCTCGACAATAGAAACTACTACTAAAGTAAAAACAGTAAAAACGTAAAAACACCACAATCGGACCATTAAATGGTCCGCCAGTGTGCATGGTCCGGTGGTCCGCCAGCGCGCAGCCCGGGCCTTCGCCCGTCCGGGCTCCGTGAGTTCTAGCGGGTGCATCCGGGCATTTTGTATGCTCGGACGGCGTTTCACCCGTGCACGGAAGGTGTGAACGATCCTATGCTTCACTGTGTATTGCTACTTGTCCTACTGACGGGCGAAAACTCGGACATACGAACACCCTGACCATGTGAAAGATGTGAAAATGTTGTACTTGTTATTTAGACTAGAAATTGAGAGAGGGGTGTTGAAATTTACCGGGAACTATTACGTTCTGTGCTTGCCACAAGCAGCGTGCGTGTAACAGCATGAAGTTAGTTCCATATTTTATACTGTAACAAGACAAGTGTGTTGGTGTGCTGTGCTGTGATCTGAGAAATAAATATTATAAATAAAAGCTGTACTTTTATTGTTATATTTCCAAGAGACTACATTCAAAAATAGCCCTTCCTTAACCCTATCGGCAAGTAGCGGGACTTGTATTGCGGTGTTGAAATCTACACGCGTTCCAGCGCGGAGTTCACCGTACTAAGTGGAGGGGTCCCTAGACCCATCAATGCTGACAAGGGAGGCAAAATACAGACTCTTTCATTATAAACAAGAAATTGGTATAACACACAAGGTCCTATTTTCTCTCTTTCTTTGACTGATATTTAACCGTTAATACCGGTAATACCGTTTGATGTAGATTATCCTGTTAAAACTATAATATACATTTACGAATATATTAGATTTTTAAGAAACAGACAGAACGGAATAGAACCTTAATGTCATATCTATGATTGCTTCGACCAATATAATGAAAATTCAAAAATTCAAGTTTCTTATCGAGAAGTAAGTTATTCTAGCATCGCCATATATCCCGGAGGCAAACATAATCCTTTTGGAATCTAGTATGTTTTGTTTGTGTCGGAAAGAATTAAACCAAACACTGTGATGATGCTTTTCGCTGCAACATTTCTTTGATGTGACGACAGAAAACTGACATTTAGCAGAATGCAGTGCTATTGTGAGGTTACGCGGTAGTGGTGCTTTGCGCCATTTCACTCTGTCCGCACCGAAGTATCACAATGACATTTGCTTCAATATTTTAGTGCGTCTGTACTATCCTTTAATTATATCAATTATATAACTTAATATAAAGCTGTGTTGTCATTATTACAGCTACAGGTCTTAATAATATGAACAATAATTGTTCCTAATTATTACATTAATAATATTGTTATTAGTGTGCAGCTTAATTGACCATATTAGTTAGGTTATGATCTGAAATTGGCGCGGGTTCCTAGTTGAAAAATTAATGTCTTATGGGGACTCAAGTTCAGGGTGTTGTAGACGTGATATAAAAGTCTCTTAGTGAAAAAAGTTGAATTGTTTGATATTTTATTTGACTGAGAGTTTTAAAATATTGATTAAACATTATCAAAATAAAAATATTACCAATTTTAGAAGGCGATGTTTGTATGAAAAACTTATGTTGTTGCTTGATCCAATGGTTCAGAGAGGAAGGGGTTTGACATATGGTCATTCACATTATCTGTGTAGGTACTGTAAGGTTTTGGATAAACTTATTTAATAAGAGTTTCTTACATATTAAATTATAATTTCATTGTGTTACTTTAAAAACCGGCAATATTTGTGGCAACATCACTGAATTTGTATTATATTTGTGTCCTAGGTAAGTTCTAATCTCATTTTATTTTCCACCATTTGCAGACGTATCTGTTTTTTTCTGATTGCAAATAATTGATTTTGAGTGTTGGTTAGAGAATGGGTGAAAATAGAGTACCTACCTAATCAAACTCGAAACCATAAGTGATGTTTTCCTAGAGGCCAGAATATGCAGTCTAAGTTAACTTAAAATCTTTTCAATTTGATAACTAATTAAATGTATTTAAAGTACATTATTCAGTATCAGCATCAACTGATGTATGACTGATGTGAACAGAGTATTCAGTATTCATATGTAAGGAATAAGTGTAAAAAACTATTCGATCGAAAGGTGATGCACAATACCATGGTTTTTCCAAGGCCCATTAGTATCATCAAGTTTGCTGTGCTGTATCTGTTTAGTCAGTGAATGCAAAACCTTACATAACAAAAATGTCCATATAAATAATAATCCGGTATCTAGGTAGGTACTTACCGGATTATTATTTATATGGAGAAATCCACATTTAAGCCCATTTTTTCCATTATTGTTTCATAAAAGTGTACATAGTAGGTATATTATTACATCATTAATGTAAAAAATCGATAAACATTGACCAAAATAGTAATAAACAAATAAACAACCCACCGGCAATATCATAACATAACCCTTAACCTTAATTTTACAGCTGGCCTGGCGCTGTTGCGTAAGAGATGTTAAAACTAATACGCGACGTACGTCCATAGAAAACAAACAATTTAACTTAAAAGCATTTTTTTAATTACTCATAGGTCTAAAAAAATAATTTGGACTTGAATTGTAGAGAAATATGTTTAAAGTTTGACGTATAATAGATTTAAATACTAAGAAATGCTCAAAACCCGAGAAATTCTCGTCTAAAAATCACACTTTTGAGTCTCCCATAAGAAATACATGGCAGTCAAATTTGCTGAAGTGTATTTAGGAACCCATTTCAAATTTCGCGCCCGGATTTTGATAACCTAACTAATATGGTCAATTATTTTCATAATCCTATATATTAAGATTACCTATACCCACTGAAGACATACATCAATACAAATTTCCTTGATACCAACCCGTTAAAAGTCAACATCGAATTCAATAAAGACCTAAGTACAAAATGGAATGGTTTCGAAAAAATTTACACCGATGGCTCGAAATATAAGGAAAAAGTAGGGATGTGCAATATACTATCCTCAGGAAGATGAGAAAACATTATACTCTCTATCCAAATATGCGTCAACCTTCACAGCAGAGCTTATAGCAATTAAAGAAGCATTCAAAATTTGTTTGAAACACGCAAAAAATTAATTTGTTATTTTCACTTACTGCAAGAGTATAGTGGATAAATTAACTCACACTGAGACTTGATCACATCTAAATCACATATTCATGGAAATAATAACTCTAAATAGAGAGGCACATCTAAAATCAAAAATAATATATGTTTCGTGGGTAAAAGCCCACGTCGGCATTAAATACAACGAAAAGGTGGATCTACTCGCAAAACAAGCAACAGAAGTAGGAAGATTATCCTCCGAAAAATTACCCAGGTCAGACTTTTTATGGATAATAAAAAGCAGGCTAAGAAAAGCATGGCAAGAAAATTATAGCAATTCAGAGAAAGGCCTATATAACAAAAACATCGAGCCCTTCCTTCCCACACAACCATGGTTCTATAATATCTATAATCGCCCATACATCCGCACTATATGCCGGTTACGAAGCAATCATTCCCTTTGCCCAGCCTACAAAGCAAAAATTGGACTCACAGATATACCGTATTGCATATGCGACGAATTAGCTGACCAACAACACATTATCTTGGAATGTCCATTAGAGTTTATCAACATTAATACCCTGTATGAAAAACTCATAACAAAAAATGTACAACTCCCCATTAACCTACTGTATTTGCTAACGTATACTAACCAACTTATTTTATATAACATATTGTACAACCACACAAAAACCATTAACGTTAAATTGTAAATACCAGCTATAGATCCTAACATATATAGTAAATAGGCAAATTTTATTTAATTTAAAAAAAAAATGGCATATAGAAAACAAAATATAACAAATATAACAAATAAAATAAAATGTAACATTTTAATGATAGGTGCATACCAGGTACCAATCATTTAATTAAATAGCCTGGCTAATTGGTTCCATTCAGTGCCATTTAACACATATCACACACATATTTTTTATGAAAAGTATAATCATATTAATTGTTAATTTATCAAATATTATTACTTACACTAAGAATGTTCCTCTTGTATTTATGTTGTGCATTAAATCATAGCGTTTCATGTCAGTATCTAAAGTTCCAGTGAGAGAAATAGCTGAGGCATTATTGACGACAATATCTATTCCCCCAAATTTTTGTACAGCCTGTTCTACTGCGTTACGTACTGCACGCTCATCTCTTACATCAACTACACAAGGTAGTCCTTTACCTCCAGCTTTCTCAACTAGAAAAATAAATAGAAAATAATTATAGAATAATAGTATATTATTCAACAAGTGCTTAATGTAGGTAATAACTCACGCAGATGAAGATCATAGCATGTAAATAGAAGTTTAATTTTAAACACTCGCCTGCGGCTCAAGTGCTGTTATTCATCAAGTGAGATATTATCATTACCGCTAGTTGAATACTATACTTTATCTACGGTAATAACAATAAATATTAAATTACAAGTATACAGAAACAACACTTTATTTATAAATCTCAACAATAACAATGTTATGATTTTTAAACTTATTTTTGAGGCATCAGCAACACTCTGATGGACGGAAAATAATGGTAGCAAGGGTTTTTCAATAGTACAGTTAGACATTATTGAAAATATATTAATACATATGTAGAACTGTCAATGTGACTTTAAATTTGGCTTTTAAAATAATATTGTTTTCAGACATTTTTACTGACAAAACATTTTTACAAAATCGAACAGCCAGTTCCATAAATATGAACAAAAACGTCCTTTTAGAAAAGTGATCTTTTTGCAAAAGTAGACTTTCAATTCTCTGTAAAGTCGGTTCTGTTCCATACAGTGGAATGCATCTCCCATTAGGAAAAGTTTCAATTTGTGAATATTTATTGTGTTTGCGGGCCTGAAAATTACGTGTGATGTTAGTCAAGAGGCAAAATGAGTGACAATTATGACAATTTTATGCAATCATAACCTAACGTTTTCGAAGTTAGTTGTTTTGTGATGGAAATTTAAATAAATTTTGTTGGTTTGTAAACATTGTGGTTAATGGCGTTATTGTATATGTATTATTAAAGTGTTGGTATATAATATATGTTAGCAACGAGCAATCGAGCGCATACTTGGCTCACGGTGTATGGTGTCGCCGGGATAGACGCTAGGCGAGGTGGGCAAGGGATGCTGGAACGGTACGGTCTCGCGGGAGCGAGGCGACAACCGAAGAAGGACAAGCGGATACAGGCAGGGTCTGAAGGAGCAGAGCAGCAGCTCGGGCATGCGCAAGATGCTTCGAATTTAAAAACTAACGACTAACGTTTTTATTACTACACCAGCCAGTACTACACTTAACCTTAATCTATTATCACAGAAGAGAGCTTTATTATATTAGTATATTTTACGTTCTTATTATTGATATTTAATATTACTTAATAATGGAAAGTGTGAAAAGTGTTGTAAGTTCTCATACTAACAGTGATGCTGATAAATTTCCGTGTGAACTATGTGGACAAAAATTTCAAATTAAATCGTCACTAAAAAGACACACAAAACAGAAACATTCTAATATAACCGAATGTTTTTATTGTGATGTTTGTTTTCTAAAGTTTGATTTAAAATCTTCGCTAATTCGACATGTGAAAATGAATCATTCAAATAAATTAAATATAACTATACCTTCAACGGAAAAATGTGGTGAAAATTATGTATGCTGCTACTGCAAAAAATCATATGTTCTCAGAAGCTCCTTAATAAGACATTATAAGATTAAACATCCCACAAATACGCCTCAGGCGCCTCAGAGTGTAAGTTTGCCTTCAACCAATGAACAATTTTTTTGTAACCTCTGCAGTTCAGTGTTTAACCGAAAAGACAATTTAATTATTCATTTTAAAAGATCACATTCATCCAAAAAAATAAGTACATGTACTTATACATTTGTCTGTGCTATTTGTGATAAAATGTCCTGCCATACACTTGAAAAACTTTTAAACCATTATTTCATACAGCATGATATTGAAATTAAAAAAGAACTTAAAACATTTAATTCAATGTCCAGTTTCTTGTTATGGAAGGAGGAAGAGGAAAAAGTGTGTTATAATAAATATGTAAAACATTTTAGTGCAAAGAAATGTAAAAATGATTGTGAACGAATAACATTTTACTGTCATCGCAGTGGCTTCTACAAGCGCAAAGGTAAAGGCCTGCGATATTTGAAAATTCAAGGGTCCAAAAAAATGGGGAAATATTGCCCCTCTCGCATGTATGTAAAAACTTTACCAAATGGAGGAGTCGTGGTTGATTATATAATTACTCACGTAGGACATGATCCAGATTTATGTCACTTAAATCTCACCCCTGGCGAAAGAATGTATTTAGCTACACAAATTTCTATGAGAATTCCATTCCAAGACATCCTATATGAAGTTAGAAACTCTATTAAAGATACTGGCTTACAAAGATACGATCTTCTTACAAGAAAAGATTTGAATAACATCGAAAAATGTTACAGTTTAAATGCGTGTAGGGGAGTAATGCATGAAAATGATGCAATTAGCGTAGATTCTTGGGCATGTGAGTCATCAAGTGTTTTATTTTATAAACGTCAAGGTCAGTTGGATGAAAATTTTCCAGAATTGCAAGTGGACGATTTTTGTCTTATAATAATGAATGAGTGCCAAAAGTCAATGTTAGAACAATTTGGGAATGATTGCATCTGTTTGGATAGCACTCATGGTGTCAATTCATATCTGTTTGAGCTAACAACTTTATTAATCTTAGATGATTTGCACCAAGGATTTCCTTGTAGTTTCATGATTTCGAATAAAACAGATGAACAATTCATGACGATATTTTTTTTACACATTAAAAATAATGTTGGAATAATTACTCCAAAAACCTTTATGTCCGATATGGCAGAGAGCTTTTACAATGCCTGGAAGAAAACGATGGAACTTCCTACATTTAGATTATTTTGTTGCTGGCATGTAGACAAGGCGTGGAGAAAAAATATTAACACAAAACTGAAATGCAGTTTTGACCAAAAAAAAAGAAGTTTACAAAATGCTTCGAATTTGCATGGAAGAAACTGATGAAACAACTTTTAAAACAATGCAACAGAAATTAATAGCATATTTTAGAACTGACCTAAAACTACGAGACTTTGGCGACTATTTTGAAATGAATTATACAAGTAATGTGAAATGCTGGGCATACTGTTACCGCCTCCATTCTGGCTTGAATACAAATATGCATCTTGAGAGGATGCATAGAACAATAAAATATATATACTTGCGGGGCAAGAAGAATAAAAGGCTTGATACATGTGTCTTCGCCTTAATGAATTTTATAAGAGATAAAGTTTTTGATCGTCTAATCAGTTTAAACAAGGGTAAATTAACGTCTAAAATCAGCGATATAAGAAAACGTCACAAGTCATCACTAGAAATATCCGACAATATGGTTGTTTCAGCAGGGAATGGAACCTGGGCAATACAATCTACAAGGAATTATGAACTCTACAATGTAATAGAAAATGACAAAAACTGCAATTGTAATCTGCGATGTTCCGAATGTGATATATGCATACACTCATATATATGTTCCTGTATTGACTGTGCAATTAAATGGAATATATGCAAACATATCCATGCTATAAGCAGAATTGTATTAACAGAAACTCAAAATCCATCCGAAAATATTCAAAATGAGCATTTGCCAAATTACGAAAATAATATATTAGAAACAAAGAAAATAGTGAGTGACCTAGCCTCTAATACGATTATAGAAATTGTGCCATCAACTTCTCAGTTAGATCAATTTTTGTAAAGAAACAAACATTTATAGACACAGTGGTACAAATGTTAAACGAAAATATAAAGTCAGAAAAAGATCTAGCCCTCACTCAAAAAGTAATAAAACCTCTTCTTCCATTATTATCAGCAGCATCAGACAAGTGTAAAGCAACACTTCCCAAAACTGTTACTGTTGAGCCATCAAACAAAAACATTTCTCCTCAACGAATTTATAAAACAAGAAAAGTTTCTAAAAAAGCCAGGGGTGGAATGTGTAAACCCACCGAAGAAGAGAGTGAAGTTCTTGCTAATAATTTAATTAATATTGAAGAAAGATTTGAAAATAATTAATAATGCTATAATTTTAAGTCAGCTACTAAAAAAGTGTAATATGTATTTCTATATTGTATTACAGATCATACAGTCATATTGCATGCATAATCTATTACTAGAATATTAGTATTATTACTATATAATACTTAATTGATGTTTGGATGTTAGTTTGGGTAGGTAGGTACTAAGGTACCTACGTATTTGTTATTTTTCTACTTATACCAAAGTTTACGGAATAACCTATGAGCTAGAATGATTATCATAATTCTGCTATAATACTGTTGTGTAAAAATATACTTAGCTAATTAATTAATTAAACCTGATAAAAAATATTTATTTTAGTAGGTACCTACTAATAAAAACATAACCAAGAAATTCTAAAGCCCTTTATTTCTCCAAGTTGATGAATATGGATCATAATTCATTATTATCGAATTTTGAATTAGCTGTTGTATTTAACCAGAGAATATTATATTTACAATATTCTTTGATTTAATTTCAAATTTATTTCGAAGCTTCTTGCGCATGCCCGAGCTGCTGCTCTGCTCCTTCAGACCCTGTCTGTATCCGCTTGTGTGTATGGTGTCGCCGGGATAGACGCTAGGCGAGGTGGGCAAGGGATGCTGGAACGGTACGGTCTCGCGGGAGCGAGGCGACAACCGAAGAGGGTACTCATTCGCTTCTCAGCTTGCACATGTGGTGTATTAATTAATATACGGCTGCCCAATAAATTGTTATTTTGTGGAACTCTTATTTTATTTCAATTCGATTTAATTTGCTTACATATATAATAAATAATGAATGAAAGCGAAGAGAATAAGAAACCCAAAAAACACGCGAAAAAAGCCATTTTCTCGAAAGAGGACGAGATTAAACTACTGAACGCAGAGAAAAGTTATCGCAAATAAAGATACCCATAAAGTAACAAATGGGGAGTAGGTAATATTCTTGTGATTCTTATGAATATGAAGTATTATTATTTTTTTTTGATAAGGCTGGGGGCGAAATCGAAAATGCTGGAAAGATTGGAGTCGTGGTCTATATATTTTTTCTCTTCTCAACACCATTATGTTTTATAGTTTTCTTCTTTACTTTCTGAGGATGAACTTGAACTACAATCCAGTAACTGATACATTGTACTTCAAACACACCACTATTTCCCAGACCACAGACAGTTTTATAAATAACAATGAAGGCAGACTGACAACCTATACCGACAGTAAAAAATTAATTTGTAGGTTAGGTTTACAGTAAAGTCGACTTTTTCTCCTCAAAAGGGCCAAAATCGGGACTTTACCAAAAAGGAAGCTTTTTAGTAAAAGTGCCTTTAAAATTCGATTATAGAATCGACGTAAAGCTTCCTTTAATATTAAAAGTCTCCTTTAAGTTCTGAAGCGTGTTCCATAATCGAATTTTAAAAACACTTTTACTAAAAAGCTTCCTTTTTGCTAAAGTTTCGATTTTGGCGCTATTGAGGGGAAAAAGTCGAGTTTTTTGTAAACTTAACCTACAAAATTATTTTTTACTGTCAGCATAACTGTCAGTACTTAATAGTGGTCGTTAGGGCTTGGTGGGTTTGAAATACAATCTATCGTTTACTGAATTCTGGTTCCTAAGAACTAGAAGTTCTTCCTAAGAGAGTGAGGAATAAGACATAACGGTGTTAAGAAGAGAAATAATATATAGGAAACGACTGCAACGTTTTCATCAAAATGACGCGACGACACAATATTTCCATCGTTTTTGATATCACCCCCCCCCCTCCAGCCTTGTCCTCAAATAAAAATAAAACCTCCGCATTTCTTACTTTATTGGTCACTTTATTTTCGATAACTTTTCTCTGCAAATATATGGCATTCAGTAATTTAATCTCATCCTCTTTCAATAATGTGGCTTTTTTGCGGATTTTTTTCCACGTGACGTTGTCATTCTTTATTATATATACCAATACTTTAATAACAGGATAAAAATATACAATAAAGCAATAACCGCAATGCTTACAAAATTTATTTAAATTTCCAACACAAAAAACAACATCGAAAATTTTAGGTTATTATTAAATAAAATTGTCAGAATTGTCACTCATTTTACCTCTCGACTAACTTCACATGTAACTTTCAGGCCCGTAAACACTATAAATATTCACAAATTGAAGCTTTTCCTAACGGGAAATGCATTTCACTTTATGGAACAGAATCGACTTTACAGAGAATTAAAAGTCTACTTTTTCTAAAAGTTCCCTTTTCGAAAAGGGCGCTTTTGTTCATATTTATGGAACTGGCTGTAAAAAGCTTCATTTTTGGTAGTCTCCCTTTTGAGGGGAAAAAGTTGACATTATTGTAAAGTTAACTCCGCATTTCTTACTTTATTGGTCACTTTATTTTCGATAACTTTTCTCTGCAAATATATGGCATTCAGTAATTTAATCTCATCCTCTTTCAATAATGTGGCTTTTTTGCGGATTTTTTTCCACGTGACGTTGTCATTCTTTATTATATATACCAATACTTTAATAACAGGATAAAAATATACAATAAAGCAATAACCGCAATGCTTACAAAATTTATTTAAATTTCCAACACAAAAAACAACATCGAAAATTTTAGGTTATTATTAAATAAAATTGTCAGAATTGTCACTCATTTTGCCTCTCGACTAACTTCACATGTAACTTTCAGGCCCGTAAACACTATAAATATTCACAAATTGAAGCTTTTCCTAACGGGAAATGCATTTCACTTTATGGAACAGAATCGACTTTACAGAGAATTAAAAGTCTACTTTTTCTAAAAGTTCCCTTTTCGAAAAGGGCGCTTTTGTTCATATTTATGGAACTGGCTGTAAAAAGCTTCATTTTTGGTAGTCTCCCTTTTGAGGGGAAAAAGTTGACATTATTGTAAAGTTAACCTACAAATTTATTTTTTACTGTCAGCATAGACTCAATAGACTGTAAGTACTTATGCGTTCATTTATAAAACTGCTTATGGTCTGGGAAATAGTGGTTGTTTGGGCTTGGTGTGTTTGAAATACAATCTATCGTTTACTGGAATTCTAGTTCAAGTTCTTCCTCAGAAACTGAGACACAAAACACAACGGTGTTACAAAGAGAAAAAATATATAGGCCACGATTGCAATGTTTTCATCAAAACGACGCGACGACAGAATTTTTCCATTGTTTTTGTTATCACCCTCCCCCCAGCCTTGTCCTCAAATAAAAATAAAACTCTAATCATACTCTCACATAATTGACATGAATCCCTTCTCCGCATTTGTTACTATATTAGTCACTTTATTTTCAATAACTTTTCTCTGCAAATATGCATTCAGTAATTTTATCTCATCCTCTTTCAAGGAAGTGTCTTTTTTGGGGATTTTTTCCACGTCACGTTGCCTCATTATTTATCATATATACGAACACTTTAATAACAAGATAAAAATATGGCAGTGTCTGCTGCACGGACGTCCGCGTTATTAAAATTCCATTCTTGCACGGATGATCATGCGCACTTAACATGTGCTTAACATGTTTACATTTACGCTTTTTTACGCTTTTCTTTGACAGCCCGTTGCATCATTCTCGATTGACGTGTTATTTGGATTATTTATTATTTTCTATTAAAATTAAAGTGTTGTGGTATTTTTGAGAAAAGTATTAAAATTGTGTGATAAGAGAATGTCTGAAGTATTCCTGAACATTAATAAGGGTGACACTTTCACTTCTTTCAATGAAATAGAGACAAAAATTGTAGAAAATTCTAAGAAAAACTATGTACAGTTTTATAAGAAAGAAGCTAAAACAGTAGGTTCAGTGGCTAAAACCGCAAAAAGATACCTAAATCCAGCATTAATATACTACCATGTCACTTGGGCTTGTGTTTTTGGAGGACGGGTGTTTAAAAGCAGAGGCAAAGGAATACGTAAATGTCGGTAAGTTTGAATTTGTTTTCATGAACAAAAATTATAAAAAATCATCCTATGTTTCTTATAGAACATTGAGAAAGGAAGATATTTGTAAGGCACAAATAAGTATCAGAATATCAGACTGCGGAAATAAATTTGTAGTAATCAAAGTAGAAAATGTACATAATCACGTAGTTGATGAGGTAAGTACCTTTATGTGATTTGATCTCTTATACTTTGGTAACTTCCTACTGAAAAAATGTGTGAAAATTTAATGTATTTTCAAACCGTTTATATATTATATTATTTACAGTATTTGTATAAACAATTACCTCAACAAAGGCAACTGCCTGCGCTGATAAAAGAAGATACCAAGAAATTATTACATCTCAAAGTTAATAAACATTTGTTAAAAGAAGAACTGGAAAATAAATTGAACAAAAATATTACACTGAAAGATCTAACAAACCTTCAAAGTCAAGAAAAATCTACCTATAAAAATGATATAAGAACTGCATGTGAGAAAGTCCAAGAAAAATTTGGTAGGTATCTTGGTTTTCATTGTACAATTTCATCGCTTTGGGATGACAATATTGTGGCCATTCTAATGCCATTTTTCTTATTTTTAGGGGCGAATTGTCATTTATTAATAGATAGGAATGATATGTTCAGAGGTATGATGTTTTGCACAAAAGCAATGCAGAAGTCATTTGAAGCATATCCAGAGTTTTTATGTCTTGACGCCACATATAAGCTCTTGAATATAAGAGCGCCTGTCTACCTTATCTTAAACGAAGATGGTAATGGAGAGAGCATAGTTATCTGTGTAGGCATTTTAGTTCAAGAGGATTCTGACAGCCTTGAATGGTTTTTTGAAAATTTCAAGTCAGAAAATCCTTCGTGGACTAAAATTAAAACTGTCATGACAGACAAAGACTTAGTAGAACGTGATGCTATATTAAAATCTTTTCCTGGTGTCACCTTGCAGTTATGTATTTTTCATGTATTAAAAATATTCAGCACCGAAATAACATGTGACAAGTATAATATAACATCTTCAGAAAAGAATATTATTTTGGATTTCCTACAAAAAATAGTGTACAGTAGAACAGAGACAGAGTTTAAAAAATTTACAAAGGATATGAAGAATTTGATTTCAGATCGAGTATTTAAATATATTGATGAAAATTGGTTAGGCATTAAAGATCAGTGGTGTCCTTACCTTTCACACATAACAAGTAACTTTTTAAACACGACAAACAACAGATTGGAATGTATAAATAGCAAACTAAAGAAAGTGATCTCGAAAAATAGTTCCTTAGAAGAATTTCTAAATAAATTATTTACTATTTTAAACTGTTTAAAGGAAGAACAAAATTTCAGACTAGCCGATTATCTTAATAGAAGGTACACTGGAATCGCATATACAGATTTACAAATTAAGTACAAAAAGTTACTTTCACCTTATGCATTTGACAAAATGTGTAATCAGTTTAATTATACATCCATGAATATATTCGAAGAGGCTGGTGTATTTCATTGTTATTCTAAACCAAAATCTAACAATGTGGACAATATTGTGAAATATAAAACAAGAACTGATTGTTGTAACTGCTACTTTTATGTTTCCATTCACTTACCATGTAAGCATATATTTGCTGTGCGGCATCATTTAAACATGGAGGATCCATATGACTCGGAAATTGTGGCTGACCGATGGAAACTTGATTATGTATTAAAAAATAGTAATCTTTTTACAAATGAAGGTACCCCGAATGAGACTGGTGATAACCTAGGTGAAAATTTAGTGAGTTTAATTCCAGACAAACAAAAGAAAATTTTAAGCCAACAAGAAAAATTTCGCATTCTTTTTGTAAAATGCAAACTAATGGCCTCACTTGGAGCAGAAGCTCAGAGCAATGACTTTACAAATATTTGCTCTTTATTTGATAATATTATATTGAATTTTCAGAAAAACATGTTTGGTATTAACATTGTAGATAATGAACCAAATATAGATACTATTAATAGCAATATGGAACCGGTTACCTCAATGGATATTCCTGAAGTATCTCCTACCACAGAAAATCAACAAGACTTAGATATCGGTAGTAATTACAGTCTCGTATATGCTCCAAATATATCAGCAAATGGTGCCTTAGAAGATGATACAATATTAGACAAAGGTACAGTATTAGAAGGTGGTACGGAAATCGTTGAAAGTTTAAATCAAATCGATGAGAATCTGGACTACACTGAAGATGTTATCATGAATGAAATAACTAAAAATCGTGATTTATTAGATCCTGCTATTGATACCGTTTTGGATGGAGTTGTAATTGAAAATGAGGATGTTATAGTTAATCGTAATATAATAGATACAGTTAACCTTTCGAATATTAAAGTATTTCCTGTAAAAACTCGTGGTCGACCTAAGGGTTGTGATAAAACAGTAATAGGTTTAAAAAAGAAAACTTCAAAGCACATGCTATTTGATAAAAAGCAAAAATCGGAAAAAAAGAATATAATATTGTCCTGGATACTAAAAGATTCCAAAATCTTAAAAAAATTAATAAATAGCCTAGATAATATCAAGCCTCTCGATGAAATTGATATTAGACTTTTAGAGGTTAATATAAGCATAATCAGAAGTTATTTTACACCTGAAATATGGCGTTATATTAAAGAAATTAAGCGCAAATTGGCTAAAATTTCAAAGTGGGATTGTCCAGAATGCAGTGAAGAAATTTCCACGACCCAGCCAAGTATTCGATGCGATTCTTGTCTTCATTGGCTACATACATCACATGTACCCATTGGAGGTGAAAATACTTTCAATGGAACTAAACATTATTTTTGTAATAAATGTTTTCTTTAACATTGTGTCTAAAAAATTGAAAGTCAATATTTTAGTGCTGCTCAGCCAACTTTTGCATATCTTTATATCCATTATAAGTACTTACATAATATAATTATTAATTATGCCTATGGATTGTGTTTTATTTATAATCATTTTTATATATAATAGTATATTTGAAATACTACTATTAAAGTACCTAGTTATATTTATAGGTACGTTAAGCATGTTAAAAGCTACATTTTAGCCTTTGCAAAAACCAGCCTACTACAATTAAAAATATATGCAAAAAATAAAAGAAAATTAGACATTCTTATATGAAAACATAAAAGTATATAGTACTTACTTAGTAAATACTTATTTAATAAAGCGTAGCGAGTTTTATAGAAAAAAAAAATAAAATTAAAAACAAAAATGTTATTGAGGTGGTGTCACTAAATAATAATATAAGATTTCAGTTCATTACTGCTCGCTATTAAAATTTCATCCTTATATGCTCGAATCTCCGCCATATGAAAATAAACGTAGGTAAAACTTAAATAAGATGTGAACTTTAATTTGTTGTTAGTTTAGAAAAATAGTTTCTTACAGAAAACTCATTTATACAAAGACATTTGAAACATTACTTGCAATCATTTGATTAATTTATTTTCCCACCTGACGATCGCCGATCAGAAGGCTGTCTCTGTTTGGCACTGATCCGTGCATTATATAGCTTATAACTTTATATATCGGACGTCAGTGCAGCAACAAAAAGTTAAAGCACGGTCTACGGCAATTTAAATGACGCGGGCGTAAAATGTAAAGGTGTGAAGTGCGCATGATCATCCGTGCATGAATGAAATTTTAATAACGCGGACGTCCGTGCAGCAGACACTGCCTAAAAATAAAAATATACAATAAAGCAATTAAACACTTGCTTTGCCTCTTGACTAACTTCACACGTAACTTTCAGGCCCGCAAACACTATAAATATTCACAAATTGAAGCTCTGCCAAACGGGAGATGCATTTCACTTTATGGAACAGAATTGACTTTACAGAGAATTAAACGTATACTTTTTCTAAAAGTTCAGTTTTCGAAAAGGGCGCTTTTGTTCATATTTATGGAACTGGCTGTAAGTAAGACATATGTGAGAGCTTAACATGGCCGAAATTGTATTGTACTCTATGAGAGATGTCAGACGTTTATTGCAACAACAACGTATGTTGATGCAATAAACAATATTACAATAAAGGTATGTAAATAAACATCATTGCATCAACATACGTTGTTGATGCAATGATGTTGATGTTCCTAGAAATTGACCAAAAACAACAAACGTAACGCATAAATTGATGTCTACACATGCCAAAATAGCTGAAAAAGACTATATGAGGAGTGATCAAACAAAACGCAATATATCCACTTTAAAAAATATATGGAAAAACGAAAAAAACTTTTAGTGGAAACGCCTTAGAGATTTAAAAGTCCTTTGGATATAATGTGCAGAATGGATAAAACATAACAACACAATATATTTTGTAGCTCTTGTATGATATGAGGTGTGATTATCATGAAAAAAAAATGGATTTATTACGTTTTGAACGACTCAACTGGATTTATTACGATTTGATTGATTGGTAGTTGATGTTTTAATAAGTTTTATTGGAATAAAAAGAACTGTTGCTAAAAAACTAATGCTGAACCTATTTGGAAAATAATTGCAATAAACAAAAAAATGAAATGTGAGCACTATGGTCAGGTTCTAAACAGTCACATAGCTCATGTTCTTCCGGCTCTTCCCGTTCAAGGATTTGCAAATCAGCACTTAAAAGTCTTCTATACCCAGAAAACTGTTGGTCATCCATCCATTGTGGACTGTTCATCCGTGAGATGTTTTAGAGATTTTTTCTTCTTCTCTGGAATATCTCCAGATATTAAGTGCCACTTTTTCCTGTCTTAAGTTTCGACCGGTTTTTCCTAGTTTAATTAAATGTTTTGGAGCTTCTGTTAGCGATTCAAATCTAAAATTCTGGAAACCAACCACTTTCATTGTTGTTATTTTCTCTTTTCTCAGATAAATTCGTTTCAAATCGGAAATTATTTCTATTTTAATTAAAGTATTTTCTAAACTTTTTATATCATATAAATTCCATTCTATGCCAATTTCCTTGACGACACCAAAATTAGAATATATATTTTTCTACTCCAATTTTTACTCGACAAAAGGGATTTTCCGTAATGACTTCTCAACTCTGCCGAACACTCGATCTGCCGGAAGAAAGGTATGTCCTTGAACAGGGTAGGTTATTCTTATTTCTCTCACATGTGCAGGGCCTTTAAATTTTAGCCAAACGTAGAGCGCATGTATTATATGTAAATTTTCATTCTGCCCACCACATCCGTCACGGAACAACCTCAGTATTTTTATGCCATCTAAGTTAATGGAGTAAAGGTAATTTAAAAGAGCAGACCCTATTTGAACAGAACCTCTCCCTACTAAGTCTTCAGTCCATGTAAAAGATGTGGGATTTTTAGATTGCATATCCAAGCAGCAGAATACATAGAAACTAATTTGACATCAGATAAAAAGCATCAGATATTGGAGTTCTAGGCAGTGGTTGCACCTGCTGAAAATCAAAGCAAAATGTCAGAGGTGAATCTGGTTTTTCTTTAGTTAATTCGTAAAAAGTTTTTGCTCTTCTAGTATGGAGTCGATATTGCATTATCATAGTATTTTTCTTTTGCTTATCGCTTTCCATTTTTATTTGGTGCTTTAGTCTCATGCACGATCCACAGCAATCTGGAGCAGGCGAGGAAAAACCTTCTACTAACTTCTACTAAAGTTGGATGTCTCCTTCTACCGAACTTATGTTGAACTTAACGCGATAAACATTCAATTTTAATAAAGAATTTTACTTTACGGGCAACTGGATTTATTACAATTTGATTGAAATAAAATAAATTTTACAACACTTTGGATTTATTACGTTTTGATTGAATCGCTAACATTTAAGGCTCAATTTCAATGGGAATTATTACATTTTGAATAAATCTGAGGCCGCCAATGGATGTATTTATTGGTGTATAAGTAATTTGATACCTAAAACAGGTGCACTGTACCTAACTCTAAATGACCAAAAAGTGGATATATTGCGTTTTGTTTGATCACTCCTCATATCTATAGCAACTAGAAAATTGGTGACCACCATAATTTGCCTAAATTCTAGGAAAACATCATAAATATATTATCATTTTATGTATGTACATTTTTGTTTGTGTATTTAAATATTTATCTAACCTTTATATTGTAATTGCATTATGAAGTTTTTATCTCTGTTTAGCAAAATGTTCCCTTTTTGGTGCTTTAATTTTTCACAAAATTCATTTTTCACATTTTTTTCAATTCAAATTAATAGTTTAGAAATTATATAGATATAAGAAACCGTTGAAGAAACCATGCAAGTGGAAATATTTTCCAAGATGTCAGCTCAATATTTCAGGACTTTTTACACATCAATAGTAGGCCTAAATAAACATATTTAAAAGCAATATCCTGCAGAGCTAAATATTAGAACAATACCAAAATATTTTAATATTTCATGCAGTTAGCTATGTAGTAAATATGTGGCTAAAAAAACATACTTTCTTCACATGCTGTATAGATAGTTCCAGGCAATTTTGGATGAGGTTCTGCTGTTTTAGCTGCAACTACTACATTGGCCCCATCTTTTGCTACTTTCAGTGCTATTGCTTTTCCTATTCCTCTGCTTGCACCTGTTATGAAAACAGTGATGCCTGCTAGTTTACTAAAAAAATATATGAGCATATATATGAGCATATATCATAAGCAATATTTCCTTTTACTGAAAATTGGTATGGGCGAAATATATAAAAATAAGACTTATATTCCACAGACATATATAAAATAAGACATATATTCCACAGGCGTTTATAAAATATGTTTGAAACTGAATCACATCGATCAAGACCCTGAGAATTTAAACTACAATCAAAGTTGATCGCATTTGATTTCCAGGAATAGCTGAGTACCTAACATTTATTTGCATTTATATAATATTTTATTGGTACTGCCTCGAGTACTGTACCAGAGTTTTCTACAATGGTTAGTTGCTCTTGAACTTCTTCACAGTCACTTATGTTACTATTTCCAAGTAGCTTGATTAGAAAATAACAAATTTTTACAATCTATAGTATGTGTGAGATCATTTATAAACATAGGAAAAAGTAATGGTCCAAGATTAGAACCTTGAGGAACATTTACGGATGGATCCGTTTGTGCGATCAGTGAAAAGTGGCATACACTGTTGTTAAGAGTAGGAGATCAACGAGGCTTTGTTCTAGCTATTCCTGCGTGATTGGCATGTGGTGACATCATCCAGCATCCAGCTGACTAAGCAATATGGGAAACGGGACAAACGAGGGCATTGAAATGGCATTAAATATCGAAACTCTGTGGAATAAGCATTCCAAAAATAGATGTCTAAAAATCAGTTTGGATTTAATTATAATAACGTTCACAAACTTTAACACTGTAGGTATATGGGCAATATGGTGCATACCTACATAAAATAGACATTGATTTAAAGCCGCACCATGACATCAAATACTTATCTGTATATTGTTAGATAAGGAAGAGAATTGAAATACCTAATAGTTTAATAATATAATTCATAACTTGCACAGCCGTATCAAAGTTTACAGAATAAATAATGTTTGGCATTAATATCCTCCGCTTATTAAGTTTAATTTAGTTAGTTTCTCTATTGAACTTGAAAATGCTCAGCACTATCGTTTTTATAAACAATACTAAATAATTGCATTAACAGGGACGTATCTAAGGAGAGGCCAGAGGGGGCCACCCCCTCCCCCTGAGAATTACCATGCCCCATGTGGCCCCCCCCTATCGAATTCACCAATCGTACAACTAGTTGACGACCACAGACGGCATGATTCTGTTTGAGTGGCATGTAACGTAGACATAAGCTGCAAACCTCAGGGGTAATTTATATTATCTAATTCTGTTCTTTAGTCGATCTTACTCGAATTTAGTAAAATATACATGGATAGAAGACATAATAAGAAGAAAACGAAAAATTTAATAGAATGCCACAAATAACATTCAGATTCAGACAATAATTAAGTATCTTCCTGTATCTGTATCGTGTCCGGATATTATATGAATAGCCTGTAAAGGGTTATACTAATAAGAACACTTATACATAGATAGAAAGGCGTAACATAAAAAATCATATATTATTGCCTGTCGGCAGCTGTGTCTTGCCTTTATTGGCAATACGGTAACTAATTCAAAGTACTACTGTGACTATTAACTTTACTTAAACTTTTGATTTAATTTTTTATAAATAATATGAACTTATACAGGGGAGCGCCGAGCAGCGAGACTTAGCAGGTAACATTTTGAATTTAAGAGTTAAGCAAGGCGGACGCCGACTGGCTCTTGGATCACTTGGACCAGGTAGGCTTGGGAACGGGCTGTGGCAGTCGACCTGAGACTTGGGAACACTCAACATCTGATGCGGGTGTGTAGTCCCCGACAAATAGTAATGATGACAGATTAATAAATCTCGGAAACTCAGAACCATACTATCATACATAAATTGTAAGAGACTTTGCCACCAAGCCACCCGTAATAAATAGCATGGTTTGAAGAAAAGAACTCAAGTAAAAGAGGAGGAAAGTACAAGGGGCCTAATGCGGCCTAAGTGCTGTAGTGGAGGTGAACCACTATACTCCGACCTATATACATACATATGCATATGTACTTATATGTTTTATTAACCGTTTATTATACATTTTATTTTACACAAAATCCAGTTTTTTTCCTTTAATATTTCATTACTGCCAAATACCATACCAATTGGAAAACCTTTGTAATACCTAATTTGCGTTTGCGTGACTCATAAAATATTTTGCTTTATTTCAACTGAGGCCCTCCTCTAAAAATATATGGCCCCCTCTAACATTGAATCCTAAATACGTCCCTGCCCATTTATTGTGCATTTTTAATAACTAATTAATTTTTATAGATTTTAGGCATCAGGCTCGCCAAGACAATTTGGTTTATTCTACTTACCTATGTGTTTAGTATAAATGATGAAATCTATATTAGAAAAAATAATTTTGTAAAGGTCCTAAGCACGTACTTAATTAAATATGAAATACCTAGATACTAAAAATATATAATTATCAATAAATATTACTACCCTGCCAAATTATATAATTACGATTTAATAATTAAACTTACCCAGTATTTATCATTATTGATATCGTTATAAGTCGACAAACAGATTTTTATAGAGTAGGTACTTATAGACTTTACACTTTAAACTTAGGTACCTGTGGACTATTTATTTTTATACTGTGTTTATACTTTTATATAGATAGTAGAGAAGGATGGGAAACACAAAACATTTATGGAAAGTGACATAAATAATTAACATCAACATTCAACACAAATTAAACAGAATGAATGTTTTAAACCAAAGTCCAAAACAAAAGCTCTCTCTTCTGTGAGAAATCCAAGGCACAGACTGCGCCTGCGGCATTCAGGTTCAGGCAAATTTGATGACCTCAAATCAAAACAAAACCAAAACACCCTCGTCTTCTTCCAGTTTCTTGGCCTTTTGCCTACAAGCTACGAAAATACAATTTTAGTATATATCTGTACCAGGCACCGCATGACCAGACTCATAGATAAGACACGGAACCAGACTCCACGGAGAGAAGGCAACATTTTAGTCCCGAGGCAATACTCAAGAATCGGCATACCTATACAAGGATTATAGACTAACAGGATTGCTTATCGGCCACGTGTTGTTAGACAAGATCTGACGTCAGCGGTTAAGTTCGGCCGGCATCCTTTTGCGCCAACGGTCGATTCCAAATTGATGCTTGATCAGATTTACACGATGTTAATGTACAAATGACACACTACACAAACGCCGGGAAATACACCGGTGGGGCAATGAACCTACGCCGTACGTATCCGCTGACGTCAAAAGCGTGGTGGGGGCCTACTAGTTTGTCTAACGTTGCGCTTATGGGGATAAGCAATCCTGTTTAGTCTATAATCCTTGATACTATACCCTTCTTCTGTGGCTGTACCACACCACTTGTGACTGTTATGACTACCTCTTTTGGTCATATTTTTGAATACTCTAATGGCCGCCACTCGGCCATTAGAGACACTCAAAAGTGTCAAAATAAGTCAGGCTTAAATATAATCCAGGATTAACACATACGGTGCACCCGGTCATAAGTATTTTTGGTACTTTGTCATGGATTACTTTTTGTGCTTTTCGATTGTTTGCTCTGCTCTATGGCTATATATTTGTGGTTTTATCACAGCTTAAATATATCTCTGTTTGTTTTACGCATGTAAACAAAAAATACATTTATAGTCCGAAGAAAGAGTTCTGTGCTTTCTGAGCCAAATTTTTACAAATTACCTGCGACCTGCGACCAACTTCTCAGTAAAGATCTTCGCTGATATTAATTACTGATTACCACATAACCACAGAATAATAAGTAATTATTCTGTGATATTACTAATTCTAACTATTTCTGAAGAAATATTTCTATTTTACAAAAATGCCTGAGCTGCCACAGATTCGTAATTTTAATTTAAAAGTGAGTTTTTTTGCCAAGAAAATTAATATTTACATTAATATCTACTTATTTTAGGTTATATTTATGGTTCACTTTGTGTTTATATCCTTAAGTACAATGGGAAGTTGGTCTTCATCGTCCTATTTATTTTATAATTTTATTTTAATACTACTTCTAATTTGGAGTATATATCATGATCAAAGTCATGAGCCTATACAACTGGTAAAATCGAATTATCTGCGTTACAATAATTATATTAATGCTTGCATATTTATAATAATTCTATTTTAGGCTATTGTTGTAAATGGATGCTCAATAATTTTAGATATTTTGTTACTTGTAATGGGTTTTCCTAGTAGTAACTGTAAGTACCTACCGTTTCATCATTATTATTATTAAGAAACATAGTCAATGAAACTGGGGATATGAGAATATTAATAAACGATATTATCTGGTAAAGTTTGAAATGGAGAAGCGAATACTAAGAGTGAAATAAAGTACTAGACTTCCACAATACACTTACGTGTGTTGTAACTCTATTGTGGTCGACTTTCTTATATAGGTACAGTCACCGCCTCCCAAAAGTGCACGGCATATTTTTCTACTTTGCTTGTGACTTTGAATCATGAAACTAAGTATTAATATACAGGGTTTTTCATAAAAGGGTTACCCATTAAACGTATCTCGTAAACGAAATGGATTTTTTAAAAAAAAATCGGAGACTTACGTTTTGACAAATGTTCTATTTTTCTAAAATATTTTCATATTTCTGGCATTTCTGGTTACACCGGAAGTTGACAGTAACTTCGTTATTTTAAATGGGACACCCAATAGGTAAATATATTTTTTTAACTTATTAATTTAGGTCACTTTGTTAATATAACCGTATTTATATTTTCATATCTTTCTGAGATATTCTTTTTTATAATTTTCCACATTTAAAAGGTGAAATTTGAATTGGTGTATATCCAAAACTGATGCATGTCAGCCG
This sequence comes from Tetropium fuscum, assembly GCA_964058915.1. Taxonomy (NCBI): domain Eukaryota; kingdom Metazoa; phylum Arthropoda; class Insecta; order Coleoptera; family Cerambycidae; genus Tetropium; species Tetropium fuscum. Next base: position 52,421 of record CAXKVY010002461.1, read on the forward strand.
ATAAGTTTTTGACAGCTTATTGTAGGTATAGTGAGCTCTCCAAGGACAATATTTTTTTTATGAAAAACTAAATTTTAAATGCCAACCCTGTTTTTTTAATCTCGTAAAAAATACAAAAGAAATGTATAATACCTACATTATCTAAAATAAATACTTTTTGAGAAATATAGTCTAATACAGAAATTTAACCGTTCTTGCGTTATTTGTTTGTTGCATACTTGAAAATAGGTTGTATTAAAAAATTGCATTGCAGTGGTTGTTCATGAAAACCCTGTATAGTATGGACCTCTACAATTTAAAACTCAATTTTTCCCCATTTATCAGCTGTCATTATTTTCTTATTAAAATAAGATGTCAATGAATTTATATCCTATTTTCTTTTACAGTTGCGAGGGAAAAATTTTCTGCAGCCATGGCCATTTTACATTTAATTGTGCGCCCATTTAGCACAGGTCTTTTAATAAAAAATCTAGAGGAACGAAGTGGCTCAACAGGTAATTTATCTGTGATATAGCAAGTTGCATGCCCAAAATGTGTTTTCATTAATCTTATGATCACTCATCAAATCAGTTCGCAATAAATGTGTTACTGTTTAATCAATGACATATCTGGTTTAATAATGATTTGTTCTATTTTCAATAATATTTTTATATTAACATGACATCTGATCAGTATATGTGGTTGAAAACATTTTACCATAAATTACTACGAGCAGGAGCTAGATTTGACATACAGTTTAACCTCATAATTAACCACCCTTGCAGACTTTATTTGAAGAAACGCAGAGAAATCATATACAGGGTGTTTCAGGATTATGTTTACAAACTTTAAGGACATATTGTCCAGGTAAAAATAAACAAAAAATATTATATAAACATAGGGCTAAAAACGCTTCGTTTTTCGAGATACAGGGTGTTAAAGTTTCCAAAAAAAATATTGATATTTCTTAATATTTCGGAAACGGATAGAGGTATTTAAGTAAAATCTGGTGTAATATATGACAAGATAATATGTTAGAATATGACTAAGTAACAAGTATTGCGAACAACCATTGGCGGAGATACGGGTAGGCAAGCAATACAATTAATTAAAAAAAGTATTACGGCCCTGCAAAAAATGAAAAATAGTGCCATTTTTGAGCGTAACAGTCTATTTTGGACAAATATTATCTCTTGGAATTTTCTCGTATTTGTAACCGTTTCGTGGCTATTAATTTTTTCAAGTTCACTTTACAAATTGGTCAATGGCTTTTAGTAAGGAAAACATGCTAAGTAGGCTGCTGTCAAACAATGACAAGAAGTTTATAAATTAAAATTATTGACTAGTGAAGTGTAGTACTTTCAAGTAGAATTTTGATAAAGGTATAAAACAAGAATGCCGCCGATATATTCAAATATGGAATATGCTGATATAGTTTTGTATGTGCATTTTGCAATGGAAATGCCACGGCTGCTCGTCGTGAGTATTTAAGAAAATATCCACGTAGACGATTATCTGCAAAGAAAACATTTTCTGTAACATTCCTCCGTTTAAGAGAGACTGGCTCTTTCAATGTGCTATTATGCAATTACCATGTGCGGCTGGACAATTTGCTCCGCTTCAGAATGAAGGTAGAACTAACAGAATCCTCAAGAAAGCCTCAAGCCCTCAAGATATGCGATGTAGACGCATATTTTGCGAGTGGGTGTTAAATCACGCAGAAAATCATGTCACATTTACGAAAAAAATATTGTGGACAGATGAAGCCACTTTCACTAGAAAGGGGATAAATAGCCACATCTGGTCGAACGAGAATCCTCGGGCTGTAAGGGAATATAATTTCCAACACGAATTTCAGTGCAATGTATGGTTAGGTGTATTGGATGATACTGTAATTGGTCCGTACTTTCTCCCTCATCGTCTAAATGCTGAACTATTTTTGGCATTCCTTGAAAATGATTTTCACGATCTATTAGAAAATGTTCCTCTAAACACCCGAGCTGGTTTCAGCTGGATGGGTGTCCTGCCCACTATGGCAGAGGACCCAGAAGATGGCTTGATATTAATTTCCCCGGGAGATGGATCGGTCGTGATGGTCCTGTAGAGTGGCCTGCGCATTCCCCCGTCTTAAACGGCTATTTCATATGGGGCGCGATTAAACAAAAAGTATATGAGGTGCCAGTTGATATCCTGGAATCTCTAAGAGAAAGAATAACCCAAGCAAGTAGAGAATTAATTCCACTTCAACGGCGGTTGTCCACTAACTGCATAATTAGGAGGTGCCGTGCTTGTCTGCAGGCAGCAGGAAGCCATTTCAAACAAAATATTTTCTAGATTATTTATTATTGTTTTAAGTTTAGTTTTTCATGTTCAACTTGTGGTATTAACTTATGGGTTGATTTAATTATTGTATTAACATAAAAAATCTCTTTACGTGTTATTTGTTGTTTACTGTTTACTGAACACTTACTATGAACACTAAGTTATTTAATTTACTGAACAATGTAACTGATTCTTGGTGAAACTAAGCGCCGGTGCACACATGCGGTTTTTCGCCGCGGCTGTATAAAAAATGAATTCGCCACGAAACGGTTACAAATACGAGAAAATTCCAAGAGATAATATTTGTCCAAAATAGACTCTTACACTCAAAAATGGCACTATTTTTCATTTATTGCAGGGCTGTAATACTTTTTTTTTTAATTAATTGTATTGCCTACCCGTATCTCCGCCAATGGTGGTTCGCAATACTTGTTACTTAGTCATATTCTAACATATCGCTACCTCAATACTACAACTAGATAACTAGAAAATCAGCAACTTCTAGATAACTCCATCATTAATCAAGATACCGTATTACCTTTCCGTGCAACAAGTCGATAACTCATATTTTTCGCACATTTAATTTCTTATTATAGTTGTCAAATACAGACATGTGTCAAATGCTGCCTTAGTGAAGTGCAATAACAGGATAACTTAACTTATCTAGTTGTTACATTATAACGTATCGGTTAAATCACTTTAACTGTATACTTAAAGTAGATAAGTCGAGATATCCAGTTCTGCATACTTAATTTAGCACTTTAGCTATTTGTTGACACTTCAGTTACTGATTTCGCTGTTCTCTTTTGTGAAAACTTTGTGTGATAAGTGTTGGGATTGTTTGTCATGAGTAAACGAACACTATATATGCTACAATACTGTAGAAAATGTAAGTACTTTACAGATTTTTTATTAATTAAAATTAATTGTAACGTTAACAGAAAAGTGAGGTTAAGTGTTCCTAATCCAACAAGTATCCCTTGCGTTTTGGCAAGAAATTTTGATATAGGTATTAATTTTTTTTTAGTAAAAGACCAAGATGAGGAAACAAATCATGAAAATGGTACACCTCCTGAAAATGACAGTATTATGCCGGGTATCACAGAATCTTTCACATATGAGCCAACTTCCAATGAGACAGTGACTACCACTGAACTTGCTAGCTTGCAATTACCCTCTTGTTTGGAGGAAGGAGTACCGAGTACTAGTTCTTTGTCTCATTACACAAGTAAGTAATTAACAGTTTTAATAACCACTAAATCTTTTTTTAAATTTGAAAATGGGCTTTATGGAATATTCTAAAGCTAAATATGTATTTTTTTGTTACAGGCCAACCTGTTGATCAGATGGAAATATCCAATAATGTTTTCTTTTCGACACCATCACCTCCTAACAACGAATACGAGCTAACCACATTGCAAACAGTAAATTCTGAACATATTTTTTTAGAACAAGAACAATTGCCACGTAGCCCAGAATCGCCATTTTCCTCGGATCATTCGGAATACATTCCCGAAGACTTATCTGAATCTTCTGATAGTGATAGCGACGATCTACCTTTGAGTCGTTTAAGAGGATATTTAGCCCCAAAACAAAATCTAGAAGATATGCAAGTATTCCCAGAAGTTTCAGCGCAACCAAGAAAACGTTTACAAAAACCAAGTAGATGGAAAAGAAATATAGCTCAAGAAAAAAGATCTCAGGGAAAGGAATACATTTCGTCCAGAAACAAAATTATTCCAGCTGTGAAAATTAATCGACCATGTCCTGTTACTTGCAGAAAAAAATGTTTTCTAGAAGTCCAGGAAGAAGACAGGGTAAGAATTTTTCAAACATACTGGGGTTTGGAAAACTATTCACGACAACGTGATTTTATACAGAGTAACACAAGTAAGGAAAAGACTCGCCTGAAAACCAAAGGCGAGAACTCTAAACGAACTGCGTCAATAACGTTTTTCTTGCCCATCAAAGGCGAAAAATTAAAGGTTTGCAAAACGATGTTTATTAATACTTTGGGAATAAAGAAAGGAGTCGTTGATATAGCTATGACTAAACGTACCTTGGAAAACACGACTACCGTGGACAGAAGAGGAAAGTATGTTAAAAAGATTACTCCTCAACCTGTCATCGAGAGTATAAAGAAGCACATAGAAAGCTTCCCATCTGTACCATCTCACTATTGTAGATCTGGGACTAAACGTCAGTATCTTTGCTCTTCCTTAAACATTACCGTTATGTACTCATTATACTGCAAACGATGTCAAGAGATAGGGGAAACAAAGGCGTCTGAAGCTATGTATAGAAAAGTATTTAATGAAAACTATAATTTAGGATTTCATCGTCCAAGAAAGGAGCAATGCCGATTATGTATGTCCTATAATAATGCATCCGATAATGAAAAGAACGTTCTCGAAAGTGCTTATAATTCTCATATTCAAGCAAAAGAACTAGCTAGAGCGGAAAAAAGAACTGATAAAGCCAAGGCTGCAGAGTCAAACGGAGAATGTGTTTGCGCTAACTTTGATCTTCAACAAGTTTTACTTGTTCCAACAGATCCCACAAATAATGCGCTTTTTTATAAACGAAGACTTGCAACCTATAACTTTACAGTGTATAATGTAGTGACTAGAAAGGGTGACTGCTTCATGTGGACTGAGATCCAAGGGAAGAGGGGCAGTTGCGAAATTGCTAGTTGCATTCATAAATACTTAACGTCTTTGCCAGTATCTACCAAGCATGTAACATTTTTTAGTGATAGATGTGGTGGTCAAAATCTAAATAAATTTATGGCAGCCATGTGTACACTAGCAGTTCAAGAAATTAAAAATATCGAAGTCATAAATCTTAAGTTCTTAGTAGTTGGCCACAGTGAAATGGAATGTGATTCCATCCATGCCGCCATAAGTAAGGAGTTTAAAAGAGTTGGAAGGGCACTGTGGCCAGAGGACTGGAAGATTATAGCACGTAGTGCGAGAAGGAAAGATGACATGTCCTATGTAGTTCATGATATTGGTATTAATGAAATATACGACTATAAAAAATTTGTTAATGAAAACATGCTTATAAGAAAAACAGACGAAAGTGGTGCAGCAGTAAATTGGCAAAAAATGTGGTGGCTGCGTTTTAGCAAATTTAAACCGTTTGTTATGGAGTTCAAGGAAAGTTTTGATGGTGAATTTAAAAGCGTTAATTTCAACAAAAAAACTCGTCGCCAGACCCAACCAGCCACTCCTTTAAAACTTTTGTACAAAACCCCAATACCAATATCAGAGGCAAAATATCAAAATTTGAAGTCACTATTTACAATGAACCCTCCAGCACTAAGTGACACCTACAAGCCATTCTACTATAGTCTTCCGTATAATAGCAAAATTCAGGATACTGTGTCTGATAGTGATGAGGAAACAGAAGATTAAAAATGTATGATTGAAAGTTATTTGTTGTTATAGTGTCTTGCGTTTGTATTTCCTTAGTTCTTTGTTCCTTGTTTTTGGATATTAATACAATAAATCATGTTTGCAGCAAATTTTCCTCAAATGTTTTATTTTTATACAGCGTTAATTATTGTTAAATATAGACAACTCTGCATTTGGTAATATCGTTTTTTTGCAACAAATAGATAACTAACAAAAACATTTTTTTTTACCTTCTGTAACCTAAAATTTAGTTTTCTATATATATATAAAGAATGTATTAGTGTCTTAGTAGCTTATAAAAAAATACCAAATTGATATCTCTTAAAGCTCACTTTTAATAAACCTTAATAGTCGCTTTAAAATTTAAAAGCCAATTATCTCAAAACTCTAAATTTAGAGATATCTAGTTGTTGTATTGAGGTAGCGATATTATCTTGTCATATATTACACCAAATTTTACTTAAATACCTCTATCCGTTTCCGAGATATTAAGAAATATCAATATTTTTTTGAAAATTTTAACACCCTGTATCTCGAAATCGAAGCGTTTTCAGGCCTATGTTTATATAACATTTTGTGTGTATTTTTACCTGAACAATGTGTCCTTAAAGTTTGTAAACATAATCCTGAAACACCCTGTATATACAAAAGTTTCGGGGTTTCCTCTGAATTATAATAATATGTCAACCAATACAAACAACAAAGGCAACTTGGCGGCAACTTTATTCCATAAACACCAGTTTTTTAAATGGAAAACCGATGTAAATTAAAAATTATTAGTATTTCTTGAAAATTATTTTATTTTCCTTATTTTCTATGTCTATATTTAGACGATGAATCTCGAGTTATTTAATGTGAATGTGCATAAACATTATATTGTCTATCTTAGTAACACATTGGCCATGAATAAAATAAGTGGAGACACAAATTTAAATACACTCAGTTCCAAAAAGTGACGCACCTAATTTTGGTTGCAACTTAAAACCTTGTTATTTCTGAACGAATGGACCAATTTTTGATTTCTTTTTTTTGGTTGGCAGGTAATTATCTTGTCTTTCAAAAAAAAATTAAAGAGGTGAATTTTTTTTCAAAGCCTCCTAGATGGTAGTGGAAAACCTCGAACCATGTTTTTTTCTTAGTTTTTAACTCACCCTGTGTGTTAATCGAGTAATGGTATCGAAAATGGTTACACTCTATATGAAAGGCGCTTCTTTTACGAGCATTCTGTTTTTTTATTCACTGATCTATCTCTAAAATTGTCCAAATTACAGCTTTTTTGCCGATACCTTGCATACGGAACAAATTTCTCTATGCGTTGATTGCTATACTAAAAATGCTTAGGAGCGAAGATATACAGCAGAACTGAAAAAAGTTTTTTGATGTACATAGTTAATTATAAAACTAAGCATATTGATCTGATAACCGGAGCCCCAGAATCGTGTTCTACAGCAAAAAATACGCAGAAAAAAACACGCCTGCTACAAAATTTCTCTATTTCATACCTGCCAACTGGACTATTAATGTACATTTATGTATCCCAGATATCCTGGGAAATCCGTGGTTGTATATAGTGACTTTATTATCACAGTGGCGGTAACGGCTTGTAAATTTGTCATTTTGTAGCAAATTTGTCATGATGGTTGCCTATCTAGGGATGAGATTTGGTGTGTTCTGACAGCTGCCATCTATATATGGTACAGTAAATGAAAATGAATCGTCAAATAGAGAGATCTGTCATATTTGATATTGGCCCAAAATGTATTGTCCCACTGTGATAATAAAGTGATCGTAGTTTTGTCCATTAGAGTCCCGAGAAATAGTCTGGCTTTTGGCCATATTATATGACATGATTGGTTTATGCAAAAGGTAATAGCCACCAAATTTTATAAAAAGATTTTGTAAAAATGTGCTATTGCTAATTATAATAATAATAAAATGATGGTACTATGATAGTATTGTGCTTGGTATTGTGTATGTAAACAATTATTATCTATAAAAATACTATCATGTTAGTTAGTATAATACATACGAACAATTAACTGTTCGTATACACAATACTATCATATTAGTAACATCATTTACAACACTCAGACCATAAGCGAGTAGAGAATATAAAATGTCAAGTCTGAGATTAAAAATTAAAATAAAATAGCAAGTCTATATACAGGGTGTCCCGTAATAACGTGTACAACAGAAGACTACAGATTCCTGGACTTAAAATACATAGAATAAGACTAATTCACCGGTATCCTAAATCGCTTCTTTGGCCGCTAGATGGCCTCAAAGTTTCTAAAATAAAATTTAATTTTGTAAATAACTGGAATAGGTAGTAATCGATTTTGATTATTTGTGGGGTGTGGAATTTTGATCTCCATTGACATATTTTGGTGATATACCGAGTGTTTTTTAATAGTTATAACTCCTAGAAAATTGATGTAGGTAGGGCTATAATATCCGTTCATAACTTTTTTTCCTTTGGTGCAATAATGGCAACTATTTTTTATTTGATAGGTGGTACCATTTGAAAGTTCTTAGGTCTCTTATAGAATTTTTATTAAGTTAGCCGTTTAGGTACAAAAAATATTTTTTATATGTCCAACATTATCTTGTCACCCATAAGACGTCTCAATGTTCGAGAATGTTTGGCGGTTAGGCACCTGCCTATTCGGGAAACGCTCACTATACACCCTCACACTTTGTGGGCAGTTTCCTTGACAGAAACCTAACACTCAGTTTGTTCTCAATTTGTATATGCCATGATTAATGAACAACAATTAATAAAAAATGTTCCCTCGACGACATAAAAATCAAATTTCAACTTGACAGCAGTGACATTTTTATGCATGGCCAACCTAGAAAATCAGTGCCTACCAGCACTACGTTAAGTATTGTAGTATGGGTGGCAAGAGAGCAAAAGTCGACACCTCAAAAATAATCAAAATCGATTAATACCTATTCCAGTTATTTACAATATTAATTTTTTTTACAAACTTTGAGGCCATCTAGCGGCCAAACGAAGTGATTTAGGATACCGGTGAATTAGTCTTATTTTATCTATTTTGAGTCCAGGAATCCGTAGTCTTCCGTTGTACATGTTATTACGGGACACCCTGATACAAGATACACTTACCAGTCCTATATCTGGACAAACCACTTAGAAGTTGTACAAGTTATTTCATCTTCATTGAGGATCTTCAGAGTGATGTACGACGTGTTTCATTGATCATTAGGGGGCTACACACGCGCGTAAATGATTTAATACATCCACGTGCATTCAATAACGCGCATGCAATAACGCGTATTCATTTTGTCTACAGACGCACGAACTTATTCCACAACTTTGTCCGCGTTATTGCAGTATTTGCGAAGATGTCGGCAGACGACGTTGAACTAGGTTTATTGACAGTGGCGTGCGTTTTTGCAATTAATGGAAAAATAACGATAAAGAATTATCATCGTCGCGTATGGTCGAAAGAGTGGCTTTTAAAGCGACAAATATTTTCACATACCAATCTATTGCAAGAACTCAGATTACAACCAGATGACTGGCGAAACTATCTTAGGATGGATGAAGAAACCTATGTAGAACTTTTAAATCTAGTTACACCGTTAATAACACGTCAAAACACCACTATGAGATTGGCAATAACTCCACATGAACGGTTGTCCGCGACACTACAAACGCGGATTTAAAATTTTCTACCATTATATCTCCTCAAGCCTTAAGTCAAATAGTTCCTGAGACATGTGAGGCCATATATCAAGTATTGCAGAAAAACTACATGAAGGTAAGAAAATATTTTAAATATATTTGTAAGTTTTACAATAACAAAAAGGAAGAGACGTGATATAAAAATAAATATAAGATTTCTAAAAACAGAAAATAAAAACAATACTTCTCTTAGTAAAAATGTAGTGCATATGAAAACATATTAAGAGTTATAGATATCAGGGTTGGAAGGGGCTGGATTGAAAGATGCAAAATACGTAGAAGTGTCGCCACTATTGGAGGACTGTAAGTGTAATGAATGCAGTTGATGGTAATTTCTTGGTGGTGGTTCCCAAACGTTTGGTTGTTGACTGGTGGACGGCCGAGCTTCATTTTGGATAATTGCCGTATATTCATTAACCCTTCACAACTCTGCTTGAAAGAGTAAATCATTAAGTAATTTTTCAGTATAAATTTTTATTTCCTTTGGCAATTTACGAAGTTTAAGTGCAATATTTTTCCCAATAATGTCAAATTCATCATCTGGGTTATTTAGCCGTGTTCCCACCATGTCCAGTATTTTATCGGCTTTGTCTAAACTTGAGTTAGTTTTTCTCATCCTCTTTCTGGTTTTTGGCTCACTGTTTTCTACAGATGAAGTTTGGGTGTCTTCTGTTGAATTATCCAAATCTTCCTGAGTATAATTTTGACTCTTGAAGATTTTCATTTACCTGCAACAACGAAACGATTTTTTGTATTATTGCTTCATTTTATGTTTCAGTTTCCTACAAGTGAAGAGGAATGGCAAAATATTGCGGACGGATTTCGACAACGATGCAATTTTCCAAACTGTTTAGGGGCAACTGTTTAGATGGTAAGCACGTCAGTATAATACAACCACCCGAAAGTGGGGCATTTTATTATAACTACAAGGGCTATCATAGTTTGGTACTCATGGCTATTTGTAATGCCAACTACGAATTCATAATGTGTGATTTTGGTACTAATGGCCGAATATCAGATGGTGGAGTCATCGAATATACCCGCTTTTATAAAAACTTAAAAGATGGAACTTTACATGTACCGCTTCCATCATACCCTCAAGACAGTCACAGAAAACTTCCCTTCGTGTTTGTAGGAGACGAAGCCTTCGCACTCCGTACTGACTTTCTAAAGCCCTCTATAGTCAACAAAATCTTAATCATGACAAGAAAATTTTTAATTATCGATTATTACGGGCAAGGGGCAAAATTGAAAATACTTTTGGAATATTAGCAGCAAGATTTAGGATATTTCACACAAATATTGGAATAAATTTAAAATCAGTAGACAAGGTGATAATGGCTTGTTGTGTCCTTCACAACTTTTTAAGAAAAAATCAGTTACACACCAAATGATTCTTTGGATTAGGAAAATGTAGAAGATGGTACAGTAAAACTAGGACTTAGAACAAATCTTGATTATTTAGCGAACTTACAACATGGTTATCAGCGAAATTTCACTAACGAAGCAGAACAGGTACGACAATTATTTATGCAGTATTTCAATGAAGAAGGGGCTGTATCTTGGCAAGAACGAATGATATGTTAAAAATGCTGCTATTTTCAGCCCTATGCTGCTTCTCACATGCACATACATACATACTATATGAATGTTTGGAAATTATTATCCTGTGTTAAATTTATATTGTTATATAATAGGGTGAATTAAATAAAAATGTTATTTGATACATTTGCTATGATTTATTACAAAATTATAATTATTCACCAGAGACTGTTGCAAGTATAATCAAATCTAACATTGCGTGACTCCAAAATTCAACAACCATAATTATTGTATACTGTATAATATATACAATAATTATTACGTCCTGCGACCCAAGCAAAGCAAGAATAAAATGACATATATATGAACTTTTGTCTATTTTAACCATAGTATAAACCATGCACAACTTACCTGTCTCTCGTTGTTAGCTTCATCTTCACTTTCCTCATTAACTTGAGATTGTACTTCGAACTCATTATCATCGTTTACTGATTCAACATTTGACATGGATTCCCTTGGTGTTTCTTGATCCTTAACAAACAATAATAACTCATAATACCATAAGGTAGGTGTGTAAATATCATCGGCTCCAGAACCACTTCTTTTTGAATTTAGCACCTTTTTATATTCACGTCGAAAGCCGCCCCTCAAAGTATTAATTTTATTGATAACCGTACTCTTTGTCGCATCCGGTTGAACAGTTTCCAGTTTTTGAAGCATTAACTTGTATGCTTCAGTTTTTTTATTTCTGTCCAAATATTCTTTGGACTTGGTTTTCCAAAGACAGGGCTGCTGTCGATATAATTCGATAAATTCACGTGTAAATTCTAGGGAGAGAGTTTCCGAGAGAGAGTCCGACATATTTAAAAGTATAAGTTTATATTATAATTTTTACACTACCGACGCTGCTGACAAACTAACGTGCGATGATGCTAGACTTGTCTCTACACGTTGAGACATGTACGCGCGTTATTGAATGTGCGCGCATAATTTCTATCCAAGACAGAAATTTTGCACGACGTGCATACAGGAATGTGCATTCAACAACGTGACGTTATAGAGCATCCATACGGTCGTTATTGCATGCGCGTTAGTGAACGCACGTGGATGTATTAAATCATTTACGCCCGTGTGTAGCCCCCTATTTATACTTGAATTTAAAATATTAATACTCCAACACTTGCAGTGACTTTTTATGACATCAGTTTTTGACGGAACTCAAATTCTTAGAATACACAAACCTAGTCTACTATTTATTTATATTTGTTCTATTTAAACGTATTATATATAAAACCATTAGGCATACAGTTATCCAGAAGATGTTAAACTTTAAAATGCATAAAATCTTGTAGAACCTATTGCAAACAACTACTTTCTTAGCTAGAGAATATTGAATTACATATACAATAGAATTCTGACGCATTAAAAGAGGGCGTGACACAGAAATTGCTTGCTTAGTCAAAACAAAAATCATTTGTTGGTTTTATGTAATAATTGTTTTTTTAGAAAATTCGAAAAAAAATTCAATTTTCACCCTGGATATATTTATTAACTTTGAAGTTCTTTGCTATTCTTCATATTTTACTTTTCACAAAACAAATATGAATAGCAAAGAACTTCAAAGCTAATATGTATATATATATATATATATATATATATATATATATATATATATATATATATATATATATATATATATATATATATACACTCCCCGGCACAAAATTCCGTCACCCTAAAATTTTGCCCAATTTTGATGTTTTATAACTTTTTTATTTTTCATCTGATTTTCATAAATTTTTTACCAGTCTGTAGATCAGTTCATTGTGTGTCTTTTTAATTATTGTAATAAGTCATATTTTTCGTCCAGGCAATATTATACAGGGGTAAATCAAAGTGTTGTTTTTTGTCGTAAACTCAAAACACCATGTGGAAAAATTGAGGCGAATAATTTTGTTTACAAACTGTTTGCTGCCATCTTAGACGTATTGTAAACATTTTGTTTTTTGATTCATCCCATTATATCATTTCTTCTGCGAGCAGCAAAATTTTAAATGAAACGCTGATTTCAAGCTTATTTTTATTAACAAAAACATCCACTAGGTATATCACAAAATTAATTAACAAAGACAAATTTTAATAACGTGTATGTCCTCCTCTCGCAGCAATGACAGCTTGCATTCTTCGTGGCATCGAATTAATAAGATTACTTATTCTGTCTTGAGGAATAGCCTGATATTCTTCTGTCAGCGCCAGCCGTAAGTCTTGCAAGGTTAGTGGTTGCACAGGACGGCGATGGAGTGCTCTTTTAAGAACATCCCAAAGATGTTCGATTGGGTTGAGATCCGGGCTACATGCGGGCCAGTCCAATCTTGGAAGTCCAACCTCATCCAGATATTCGCTCACTACCCGTGCAACGTGAGGTCTAGCATTATCATGCATTAATGTAAATTGGTTCCCAATGAAAGGAGCAAATGGAACAACAATTTCTTGGAGGATTTCCTCAATGTAACGGTGGGCGGTTAGTGCTCCATTTTCAACAAATACAAGGTCAGTACGTGCATCGGTAGAAATACCCGCCCAAACCATGACTGAACCACCGTAATATTGCAGTCGCTCAGATATGGTGCAGTCTGCATATCTTTCATTTCTACGTCTGTATACCCGTTCACGACCATCCGGCGACCTTAAACAAACCCTGGATTCATCTGTGAATAGTACGTTTCCCCACTGTTCTACAGTCCAGTCAGCATGCGCTCTTGCAAATCTCAGTCGGTGTTGTCGATGCCGAGGAAGCAATTTTGGACATACTGCTGGCCTTCATGAATGCAATCCTGCTTCTAACAATCTTCTACGTATCGTTCTTTCACTTACACTTACTCGACGTACCATTTGCAAGTCATTTTTTAGATACACAGCAGTAGCTCTTCGATCTCTTAAAGAACTCATAATGACAAAGTGATCATCAGCTTGAGTGGTCATTCTCCTTCTGCCAGAGCCTTGCCGCCTAATAAAGTTTCCCGTCTGTAGATACCTATTCCAAACATCACAAACTGTAGACCGCGCAATTCCCAGAGTACGGGAGACATAACTCTTATTGCGACCATCCTCTATTAAGGCAACAATTCTACCTACGTCTGCTGTAGTTACCATGATGACAACACACTAAATTAACTGTACTGTCAAATATTCTGTCACAATAACCGCGTATTTAGCCAACGTCGATGCGTTTCATTTAAAATTTTGCTGCTCGCAGAAGAAATGAGATAATGGGATGAATCAAAAAACAAAATGTTTACAATACGTCTAAGATGGCAGCAAACAGTTTGTAAACAAAATTATTCGCTTAAATTTTTCCACAGGGTGTTTTGAGTTTACGACAAAAAACAACACTTTCATTTACCCCTGTATAATATTGCCTGGACGAAAAATATGACTTATTACAATAATTAAAAAGACACACAATGAACTGATCTACAGACTGGTAAAAAATTTATGAAAATCAGATGAAAAATAAAAAAGTTATAAAACATCAAAATTGGGCAAAATTTTAGGGTGACGGAATTTTGTGCCGGGGAGTGTATATATATATATATATATATATATATATATATATATATATATATATATATATATATATATATATATATATATATATATATATATATATATATATATATATATATATATATATATATATATATATTCAATCTGCTCGAGGCTACAGTGACTAGTCTTCTGCTAAATGGACAGACTGTATTTCTAGGGACTTTCGTGGCTAGTGATCTATAACGGCATCTGGGAGACATCGAGTCGTACTAGTACATAGTAGAAGAAATTCTTGCATAAATAAAGCCATGGAATTGGTAAAAAAAATTGATTATTTTTAGGTGTACTAACTGGAATTTTAGCAGGTGGAAATGAGTCATATGAAGATATAGATAGGCCAAATATACCCCAGTCTACTAGTAATGCAGGAGGCTATGATTTTTCCTCTGCCCAACAGATTTAAATATATATATGTGTCATATTTACTTGATTTGATGTTATACTTATATTGCATATGTATAATGCAATTTTCAGAATAAGATTAATATTCAGTAAGTATTGTTATATACGTTTATTGATATTTGTTTGTTTTTTTAATTTATGTCCATATACTTAATGATCTGTTTTTATAATGTAAAGTTTTTTTATAGTGTAAGTGCCTAACCTGCTTATTTTAGTACAGTATATGGTATGTGAATATAGAAACTCTATGTGCCAGATGCTACTTTATAAGGGTAAACATATAGTGAGCTTATAATTACATTGAGAAACCATGAAGGAAGTAGTGATTTCATTATTTGAAATCTTTTAAAGATTTTAGGTATGTACGATACTACTGAAATATTACAAAGTTTGACCATGTGAACTTAGGAGCGGATAAATAACCACCTATGCGGCACAGGCTACGCATGCGCGAACAGACCCTCTACGACGGCCTGCTACGGACAGCATCGTTGAACTGCGCAAACGTTTAAATAACAGCGCGAAATTGAAGTTATGCTCAATTACTTTATTTAACTAATTAGGCTATATACCTATGACCATTTTATAAACAAAGATATGAGTGACTGGACATTATTTTTAACTGCATATGATAGTCGCATCGATATCATTTAAATTATTAATAAAATCTTACTCATGACAGTGTAATATACTATATATATTAAGTACGTATAAAAGTAACATATTTTTACGTACGCGTCGCGTCCCTAAAACATCATTTTGCAATATAGTAATGTAGGTATATTGAATATTAAGCATTCTTTTAAATGTGTCCCTTTCTTTGCATTTACTACCCTAGAGACTACTACCTTAAAAATCTAAGAAAAAAATCTTAGGGAAAAAGAGAAAATCTTCCTCCCCGATTTTTAATAATCAAAGTCTGCTTCTCGATGGATTGGTCAAGTTTATCCAAAATTACCAGTCAGATATTAAACATATAAAATAATCTTCCTGATTCGTATTGTTATACGCCCCCAAATAAGGAAACGAAACTATTCGGAACGTCAGAAGACACAAATAAATAAAGTTGTGATTTAATAGTTATTTAGCTGAAATATTATTTGACGTGAACCAATAGCACTCAAGCAAATTATTTTATATCTTTACAAATTGATGACTGGTAATTTGGAAAAAAACTTGGCAAATCCATCGAGAAACGTGTTAAAAATTAAAGCAAATGTTGTTTTCCTTTTCGATAAAAGAGTGTGACTAAAATATTTAAAAAAATAGGTGATAAAACAATTATTTTATTAAATTTCATTTAACAATACTAATAATATTAACAATTTTTATTCATAATTGTGGTCATCTTCACTAAATGAAATGTATAACTCGCCTGTTAAACTATTTCGTATATTTTGCGATTCTCCATAATCTGGTTTTTTTAGAGTTTCATTTGTTCGATTTCTTTTCTTCTTTGTACTGTGAAATGTATTCTGTTTTGTGATCTTTTTGTTTGGTGGTTCCATTATTTGACTATCTTCAGAAATAAAACATTGATTTTTCGTGGTGTCACCATTACTTAAAATATGGTAACAATTTTGTAAAGTTTGTTTAACATGAGACAAAACGCCCTCACTTGTATTTTGGTAATTAAATACGTTAAATTTAGCACTTAAGGCTTTAATCTCATCAGCTAATACCAAATTTGGTTTACCCTTGTGGCTTCTGCCAGTAACTTTCATATGTACTCGTATTTCATCAGCCTTTTTGTTAACTATTTGATTCTGGTTACTGCTGTCAAATTTCTTTCTATCGAGCATCACCACATAGTGAATATGTTTGCAAATTGTGTACCTAATACAATAATCAACACAACTACAATGATACATATGTATGCATATGCTGCATTCTTTACAAATTAGCTGACAGCACACATCTTGTATATCACTTTGTTTTGCAACAAAATACTCTTCCTTATTTTTATTTATAAGTTTCCATACATTGTCGTACATTTCATTTTCAAAAACAGATGTTAAAGATATTCGGTGACGTTTATCAATTTCGCTAATATGATTTGAGTTTAGTCCCTTCGTACTTTTTATTATTCGATCAATAATTTTATTTCTAATATATAATAATATCGCATGGATTCCTTTATCTAACCGCTTGATTTTTTTAGCTTCCAAGTAATAATATTTTATAGTTTTATGCATAGATTCGATATGCATATTTGTATTGATGCCAGCGTTTTTTCTAAAGGAATATGCCCATTTCTGATAATTCTTCAAATAATTTTCTTGGAAATATTTAGCAAATTGTATTGTGTCCTTATCATTCCATAGTAATGTAACACATGAATTTAATTCTTTCATAAATTTCTTTTCATCTAGTATATATTGTAAATGCTTCAGAATTTTATATACATTTCTTCTTTTTTCTTGATTGGGAATCTTTTTCAAATTGCTTTGCCAGGCTCGATCGACGTGCCAACTACAATACAATATATTTTTTGGGGAATCCATTACTTTCTCCCAAGCATTTATATATGACATTGTGATATCAGTCATGAATGTTTTAGGTTTTAACAATCCTATACGATCTTTAATATTCCGAAAAAATATTTCATTTGTTGTACTATCTGTCCGATTACTGAACATACAGGCACCTGGAAAACCTTCCCCATAATCATCAATTATCATAACCGTAGTTAATTGAAAGTCATATTTATTGAGCCCATGAGTACTATCCACACAAATAATTTTATCTCCATAAGATTTTAAAAGATATTCTTGTGAAGCGTTCATAAATATTAAACACATGTCATTAATATCTAGGAGTGAATGTTCCTCGCCTTGCTTTTTATAGTACAAAAAATTATTTTTTTTATATTCATTAGCCCATAACTCCACGCTAACAGCATCATTTTCATGTAACACCTACAATTAGTTTGTAAAAACTCTAAATATAATAATTAATAAAATATATTTACCCCATTTGCAATATCTATATGATAACGATGTTTTACATTATTTATATCCCTCCTAGTTAAAAGATCCTTTCTTGTTAAAAGTTCGGAATTTAAATGTTCTCGATTATCTTCTAATACTCTGAAAATTCTAACATATATATTACTGCAAAAACTAAACTAGATTAATTTCTTTACTTTTTGACACTGACGCCGCTAACTAATTTGGCAGCTATATTCGCATGATCATCCTTAGATATCCGAATGTGTTGAATTTCTTTTTCGTGGGCATAATGAGTTTTATAATATGTCACAGATAATTTGTTTGTTTGCACATTCTGAACAGCAATAATTGAACTTGTACAAGATACATTTAATTTACATGACCCTTGGGACTTCAGTTTTCTTTTCCTATTCTGCGGCAGCACCGATACTTTATATTCACCTGTAATAAAATCTAGTTTAAAAATGTAACAAATAATATATAAGTAAGTGAAATAGTTAGTAATATGAAGAAGAAAACCTCCGAAAATTGTTATTACTATTAGGTCTGGCAGTTAACTGTTTTGTTATACCTGAACGATTACAGTAGTAATATGAAGTTCGATAGCCTATTCTGTGATGATTTGAATGAGAAAATACATATTGCACACAGTCTTTATTTAAGTCCATTAGCCAGCTGGTAAATTCTGTAAAAAATAAAAAAATATTGTTACTTTGAATATAAAAAAAAAACATAAAAAGCTACGTACCTGCCTCGATATCAAATTCTTTAATTTCTTGTTCAAAAACAATTTTATGCTGCTTTTCCAAGTGCATCCTTAGTGTTTTTATATTATTGAAAGAAATGTTGCATCCTTCCAAGCATTTGTGTGAAAATTTGTTATATTCAAATGAAATAAGATTATGTTGGTTGTGTTTATCTTTCATGTGTGCATTTAATGTTCTCTGATGACTGTATATTTTTTCACATACCAGGCACATTACACCCATCTTTAAGCGGTGGATTTAAGAAGTAATGAATGATTGTTACTTAAAAACTTGGAGTTTTAAACCCACACGTGCATAAACAGGAGACAACAATTACCACGCGTTGACGTTTGAGTAAAAATGACACTAATGAACCATAGATAAATATAATGAACTTAAGTCACAGTTTATAAGTAATGAATTGACGAATTGACAGGACTCCGGCCGTCGTAGTCTCCGTACAGTCTTATTTCTTTATCTATGGTACAGTCCGTACTTCCGTAGCAGGTCGTAGTTATTCGTAGTTTGGCAGTCACGCTCGCGCATGCGTATTTTCCGCCGCATAGGTGGTGATTTATCCGCTCCTGTGAACTTCTGTCTATTGCCTAAGCACCAAAATGTCACTTTTGCCTGCCTAGGCATGGAAAGTGATTGGTTTCTAAGTAAACAGCTCAATTGTTTATACATGAAACAAATATCGTCATAAAATCTCCATAGTAACCAAGTAAAAACTCGACAATCATGATTTTTATTGAAATTATGTTATACGAAGTATTACAAAATTATTATTAATTTTAAGCAATCAGAGAAAAATTATATGTTTAATGATAGAAAGGCATTTTTACAGCATTGGCTGGTTTCGTAGTACTCATTCTGCCTAGGCAAACCTTATGTAAATATTTTCTCATGAATAAAATAGGAAATCTTTAAAAGTGTGCATACCTATATTTTTTTATCACAAAATTATTTTACTACGTAGGGAGAATTATATTTATATACTATATACATATAACAAATTTGCAGCTAACACATTACTTATTAACAAGCAAAAATATGTTAGCTAATCTTGCATTATGTTTATTTTTATGAGACCATATCAACGTATATTCTAGTTGAACAATGTACAATTTATAATCTTATATGATAATAGAACCTGCTTATGCTTATTTTATTTTGATTGTATAGTTGTTATTTTTATTGTTTTATGTTTTATAATACATGTAAATTGTGTATAGGTATTTATAAATTTTAAAAAAAGGATGCAAACATGTATGATACTATTGATATAATAAAATTATTTTGCACGTATTTAATTCAGTTTTACTATACTAAATAAATTATGTGTGTGGTGGTACGCAGTAATTTTCCCCAGAGGTCCCCACCAGGAGACAATCTTATTCGACAAATTATTATGAAACTTTCTATGGTTAGCAGATTTTATACGCTTCTCTATAATAATATCTCCTCGGCAACCTGCCACGATGATGGTTTTCAGTTTCAGGGAGCCTCAGATAGCGTGTTCACAAAAAATAGCGTCCTTTGTGATGTGTGATTTGAAGTCGTGTGAAGGTTCGGTGCGGCCAGCATACAGTGGATTGAGCTTTGGGAGCAATTGGACACGCGGTTTTTTACTTAGTACTCTTAATCCGAATGACATAAAAATGATATATACCATATTATTGTATATATAGGGAGCTTTTAAATTTAAAAAAAATGTGTTGCTTCCATTTAATTTAAACCACATATTTGGTGACTCAAAAATATAGTGTGTTCCATAAGTAACTTTTTTTTAAAGCCTATAACTTTGCCAAATTCTTTTTTAGAATTTTCCAATTTAGAGCTTTTTAAAAAAGAAAGAGCTTTAGATTTTACCAATTGACCATATTAGTTAGGTTATGATCTCAACTTGGCGCGGGTTCCTAGTTTAAAAATTAATGTATTGATGTCTTATGGGGACTCAAGTTCAGGGCGTTATAGACGTCATATAGAAAGTCTCTTAGTGAAAAAAGTTGAATAAATACATTATTTGATATTTTATTTGACTGAGGGAGTGTTAAAATGTTGATTAAACATTATCAAAATAAAAATATTACCAATTTTAGAAGGCGATGTTTGTATGAAAAATGTATGTTGTTGCTGGATCCAATGGTTCAGAGAGGAAGGGGTTTGACATAATATGGTCCTTGAGAGGTAGGTACCAAAGTATCTGTGTAGGTACTGTAAGGTTTTGGATAAACTTATTTGATAAGAGTTTCTTACATAATAAATTATAATTTCATTGTGTTAATTTAAAAACCGGCAATATTTGTGGCAACATCGCTGAATTTGTATTATATTTGTGTCCTAGGTGACTTCTAATCTCATTCTATTTTGATTTACCTATTTCACATTTTGCAGTTTTCATCACAGACTTATCTGTTTTTTTTCTGATTGCAAATAATTGATTTTGACTGTTGGTTAGAAAATGGGTGAAAATAGAGTACCTACCTAATCAAACTCGGAACCATAAGTGATTTTTTCCTAGAGGCCAGAATATGTAGTCTAAGTTAACTTAAAATCTTTTCAATTTGATGACTAATTAAATTTATTAAAAGTACATTATTCAGTATCAGCATCAACCAATGTATCTTGTTCTTGGTTGCCCCGACCTGAACAGAGTATGCTTATGATAGGAATAAGTGCAGAATATCTATTCGATCGAAAGGTATAAAGCACAATACCATTGTTTTTCCAAGGCTTTTCCATTAGTATCATCAAGTTTGCTGTGCGGTATCTGTTTAGTTAGTTAATGAAAAACCTTACATAACAAAAATGTCCATATAAATAATAATAATGCGGTATTTAGGTAGGTACTTACCGGATTATTATTTATATGGAGAAATCCACATTTGAGCCCATTTTTTTCCATTATTCTTCCATGAAAGTGTACATAGTAGGTATATTATTATATCATTAATGTTAAAAATCGATAAACATTGACCAAAATAGTAATAAACAGCCCACCGACTATATCATAACATAACCCTTAACCTTACTTTTACAGCTGGCCTGGTGCTCTTGCGTAAGAAATGTGAAAACTAATACGCGACGTACGTTCATGGAAAACGGACAATTTAACTTAAAAGCAATTATTTAATTAACTTATAGCTCTAAAAAAATAATTTGGACTTGAATTGTAGAGAAATATGATTAAAGTTTGACGTATAATAGATTTAAATACTAAGAAATGCCCAAAACCCGAAAAATCCCGTCTGAAAATCACACTTTTGAATCTCCCATAAGAAATACATGGCAGTCAAATTTGTTGAAGTGTGTTTAGGAACCCATTTCAAATTTCGCGCCCGGATTTTGATAATCTTAACTAATATGGTCAATTGACAACACAGGCATACCAATAAATTCAACGAATAATAATGTAATAAAATAATGAAAAAGCTGAGTCATCCTCTTCCACAGAGACTCATTATCAATTTCAATCTGCCATAACGCGCAGATGCAATTTCAGGAAATTGGTCATCATCGTCAGATTCAACTAAATCATTTTCATCAATATCTTCGCTTTCTGATGAATCTGCTGATGAATATGGTCAATTCTACCAAAAATTTAATATTTAAAATAGGTATACCATAGATTATGTTTACTAAATACTAAACTAATCGTTACGATTTTTCATTGTGGAACAGAAAATAATTTAATCTAAATAATTATAATAGTAGGTATATTAAAATATAAGTTTCATAAGACGTGATTTTATTGCACGAGCCCTAAATTAGAAAAAGCCGAAGGCGAGAAAATCACGTCTTATGAAACGAATATTTTATACCTACTATTTTTTTATTTTGGTATCATATACCTATTTAAAAAAAACATTTTCTTCTAAAATTATTTGCCTTCATTGCTCTACTATTTTACGTACCTATTCAGGTTGATAACACGACGTCGACATGCCAAAATATCAAAATAAACAATTGCATGCGCGCCACGAATATGTCAAAACAAACGCAGTTGTCATTGTTATATTTTTAGCAAAAATAAAAACAATATAATATTACGAATTTCATCGCAAAATATAATTATTTTAAAAAGATGTCTTCAAATAATAACAGATATATGTTATTTCGGAAAGAAGTCGCACAGAACAACATATGGTCGAAATATTTGTCAAGCATTTTAGACCTGCTTTGCGAGAATTAAGCCGTGATGGATTGGTTGCATTAATACACGGGATGCAAGAGGTGCCAAAACTGGATAGAAGCAGTTTCCGACAAGAAATCATAGATTTTTTGGAAAATAACCCAGGAAGGTGCTTTGCACCCATTCCCAAATCAAACTAATTCAAAAAAATAAGAGTAATATTTTTTTTTGTAGTGTTTTAAATAACTATAAATCCCTATTAAATAGGTAAGTAGTTATATGAGTTTTTTTACATAGTAGGTATATTATTGCATTATTAATGTAAAAAATCGATAAATATTGACCAAAATAGTAATAAACAACCTACCGACAATATCAGAACATAACCCTTAACCTTACTTTTATAGCTGGCCTGGTGCTCTTGCGTAAGAAATGTTAAAACTAATACGCGACGTACGTCCATGGAAAACACACAATTTAACTTAAAAGCATTTATTTAATTAACTCATGGGTCTTAAAAAACTAAAAAATAATTTGGACTTGAATTGTGGAGAAATATGTTTAAAGTTTGACGTATAATAGGTTTAAATACTAAGAAATGCCCAAAACCCGAGAATTTCCCGTCTGTAAATCACACTTTTGACCCTCCCATAAGAAATACATGACAGTCAAATTTGCTGAAGTGTGTTTTTATGAACCCATTTCAAATTTCGCGCCCGGATTTTGATAACCTAACTAATATGGTCAATTTCAATAATTTAAGTTATTCTGGAAAATTTAAAAGAACCAAACATTTACCGAAATTTGAAACCTGTTTTAAGCGTTTTATAACAAAAAAATACATAAAACCTAACTAAACACTTTTCCACATTTTAAGAGGTTTGTGGCTCACTGTGCGGCGGCGCGCTGTACTGGACTTTACTTTAGTTTATTTTATTATTACGCAAAGATTAAAAATACTCGGGAGATTCACGTTAATTATTTACTATGGATCGACTAATTCCATGGATTATTTTTTTTGTGCAGAACACTAATGCTTTTTGTAACATAAAAGTAGCCTAAGTTACTCCTTATAACATCAGCTATCTGCCAGTAAAAGTCTGCTCAAAATCGGGCCAGCTATTTCGGAGATTAACCGGAACAAACAGACAGACAAAAATTAAAAAAAGTGTTTTTTCGTTATAAGTACCGTATATACTTTCATAGTTTAGTCTGTGAGCAGAGGAATTAGGCTGACTAACTTAAGTTTTTTGCAGACTATCGAATTCGAGATTTTTTTTTTGCATCATATTCTATGAACCCTTAAGGTCATTCATGACTCTCGACCAACCTTCCAAATTCCCCATATTACCCCTATACTATAAAATACACCCCATTCGCACCCTCATTTTTAGACTAATATTTAATGATTGAAAAAAATGACAATTAAGCCTTGAAAATGGGTTCTAGGAGATTTTTTGAGTCGCTGATCATGAATCGTTTTCTACGTAATCAAGGTTACCAGTAACGAAATAACGAATAACCATGAAAATTCCCAGAAAACTGGAAGGAAATTTTTTCAATTTTATCGAAATGATAACTAAACGGTTTTTTTTGAGTCGCTGATTACGTTTTTTATATTCAAAATGTTTTAAGAATATCATTTTCGACGGAAATTTTGTCATGAAAAAGTCACAAAAATGACCTTAAGCGTTCATAGAATATGATGCATTTTTTTTTATTTTGACTGCAAAAAAACTAAGTCCCAGCTCACAGGCCAGATTATCATATGCATTTAGTAAAAAGCTGTTATTTGGATATTACAAACAGACACCTCATTTTTATTTATTTGTATACCTAGATATCTTTTTAACAACTAAAAAACATACATGTCACTCTAAAATTAAATTATCTAGAATGTCTCGTCCAGGAAAGCTGATTTGGGTTCCAGGACGAGTTACACTAGTTGCAGCCACTATGCATGCAATTTCAATAGACTTTTGAATGCCAACATCACTTTTATTGGCCAATAGATAGGCTAAGGCTCCAATAAAAGCATCACCTGCTCCAGTCGAGTCAACACATTTTACTACTGGACTGCTAACATGAATGAACTTGTTCTCCACTTTGTTAATGTAAAGTGCACCTTGGGGACCCAGTGTAATAAGTACACCATTACAACCCTGTAATAGAAGTTTTGCAGCTGCAGTCTCTGCCTCACTGCAAAAAAGAAACGATATATTACATCTAATTCCTTGCAATAAATCTGCAGCTAGCTATACTCGTATATAATTGTATCAATTAAATTTTATTTTTAGCTAAACACTAAGATGGGAATAAAAATTTTATTCCACATAGTTATATTAAAATTTGTCTTCAATTGAATATTGGCCATTTGCATCAACCAGATACCGATATAGGCAAGGCATAAACATATTATATTTAAAGTAGTGGCAACTCGTGGTATTTTGAAAAGAGGAGGCATAAGGTGTGGGGTAGTCCCCAGCAGGCCCATATTTCCCAATAGGCTGAGAAGGCTGCAGCCTAGGGCGGCAGATTTTAAGGGACGGCAAATTATAGCTGCGACAAAATTATGATTATATAATGCACGACATACTAAGAAACAGAAACAACAAAATCGCTGATGCTAATCACTTCACAGACTGAAAGCGACACGACAATTTAATAATTTCCATATCATATAGGTACTAATATTGACAGTAAGATACGCTTACTGGTGGCAAAAGCTAACAAAATGGTAAGTAAAATGGTAAGAATCTAACTAATTGTCAAAATAGACATTTTTAACATCGCATTAATATGGGTTTAGAATGGGTTTTCTAGAGTTCAGTTTATAATTTAATTGAATTAAAAGAAAGATGTGCCATGACTAAACAATAAATCAATTCAATTCAATTTAAAAGATTTTATTTTAAATTAAATAGTACAAGTGGAAGTACGTCCAAGGATAATGCCATGCCCGGAACCAGCCAGACATCCACGCGCAGTAAGCGTCGTGACAATTGAAAGGCTGGGCACCGGGATGGCTCGTGACGTTAAACGGAAATAGAAAGCCAAGGTTACTAAAAGATAGGTTGCATGGTAACTTTCAACCAATCACAGAAAGCGCGGGCGTGACGTCACCCAGATTGCCCGTTTAAATTTATAGTATTGAAGAGTTTCAAAGATGCATCCTTTTTATTGGATATTACGTTTTAAAAATGCTTAAAGTTTTATATTATTTTAATGACTGTAAATTTATCTTTACCTTAATTTGTTTAATATATGAACAAAAAATTCTAATCACTGAAATTATAAGGTTTATACCAGTTTCATACTTAAAAATGAAACAAAAAAACATATTTACCAACAAAAGTAAATTTACGCCTATGTCTCTACTCACGTCTCAACACTATACACTCTCTACTGTAATATACAGCGATAAATATGTGGTAATTAAAATTATAAAAGAACCAAATTAATGTTGGCTTTTGTATTTTCAGTATTTCTAAAAGCAAATTTTCATTCTAGTTTCGTTAATTTTTTATTTATCTGAAAACAATGGTATTAAGCATATATTATGCTTTTAGTGATTGAAATTCGAAATGAATTCCATTGTGGATTGAAATTTTTCAACTCTTCATTAAAAAAAATATAAGCCAACAACGTTCATCCACTTTTTTTTATTTTATCGTAGAATTGCTTTCTAAGAATGAACATTTCTGTTTGCACGAATCTAGCATATTAAAAAGGTCAACTTTTATTTTAAATAAAGTTTACGCAAAAATGTGTATTTGTCGAAATATTTTGAGGTCTTGTACTAAATAAACATTGTCATTATTAATTACGCCATACATAGACATGAACACTTTATTGATGATAATTATATACAGAGTGTATTTACATCTGTCTTTATAATGAAAAAATATACAATAAAAAATGTAAATTACAAAGTTACAGTAGTAAGTATAACACACTAGCAGTTTTTACATAACAAATAGTAAAATTGTTACATTTGATAAATTTTCTGTAATATGTTTATAGAACTAATATATTTAAATAGATTAATTTCTAAGTAGTCAAAAATATAATTACAAATATAATATAATTTAATAATAATTAAATATTATTTAGTTATATAATTATTAAAAATATAATAATAAAGTTGTAGCAATTAAATATAATTTTATTTATATTTTTATTTTTTTGTCAAATATCTGTGCAGGTAGATTTCTACTTTTCTCTGACAGTTATTATAAAATTTACTTTTTACTACTTTTTTTACTAAGTATATAAATCATTTGCTCGAGACTAAATGCTTTAAACTAGTCAATTAAAGAAGAGGTATGCTTTAATTTCATCGTGATCAGAGCGAGATATGGAGGTGGTGGAAAGTTCACAAAAGAGTCTTATATATTCCATATATTCCTACTTTCAATATTGTATATAAAAAATTAAAAATAAAATAAAAATTAGAATCTACAAAATTAACAAGGATTATAATTATTTTAAAAATATTTGATGTTTAGTAGATACATAAACTTGAATTAAAACAGAACAGAAACAAATTAAAAATTCAAACACATTAATAATTATATTAGATTTTTAATTTAAGATTTTTTTCATTTTTTTAAATACTTGTCTTGATGGTCCAGAAGCCTTTCTTTTTTGTAACTTAATTTCTGCCCCCTTCTGATTAAGAAATTTTATTCGGACAAATACCCTTTGGCGGCAAAATGATTTGACCAATTCTTTTGGTACGTCACCCAGTTTTTTAGCTATATAATTGGTTGTTTTTTTAACAATTTCCTTTTTATAACTAAATGTGTCTTTATGTAACCTTTGAAAATATTTGTCCATTTTAGTTACATGGTTTGCCCACTCTTCCGAAGGCTGGATTAAACCGCCAAAGGATAAATTTTGAATCCATGAAGGAAAACGACTATAACTATGAAAATTTATGGCTTCTTTTGACTCATATGTATATTTTCCCAAATTAGGGTATTTTTCCTTGTGTTTTTTGGCGAGGTACCCAGCAATATAAATCAAACCATCTCTCTCAGATTCTTCCACCGCCCCAGACAAACGTGAGCTAGAACTACTGGACGAAGTAGTACTCTCGGTGTCAATAGTTTTACCCTCAGGCATACTCTCGGGCGTTTGTTCTAGTTCAATATTACCAAGCTTTGCTTGTTTTAGTGCAGTGGCCAATAAATACTCCTCGTCCTGCAGTCCTGGGGAGCTTTGCACATTTGAGTGAGCTGTCACCAGTCCAGGATTCTTTCCAAGTAAAATCATTCTAATTCTATAGATCGCATTCAGTGGAGATGGATGATCATGTAATCCTCCACGAGTTCGTATCTAAAATTTAAAATATGCATTACAGATTGATTAACAGTAAATAGAAATAAGAACTTACTTGGCAAAAAAAATTTTCTAAGCAATCTTGGTTTAATCGATGTGTTAATATATATTTAGCATCATACTCCTGCTTCATATTAATAAATAAACCTTGCAAAGATTTAATTGATATAATTATTCCCTTTTGAAAAACCTGTAGTGTCTTTTTGCCAGTACATATCATTCCACTAATAGTAGACAGCATTTTATCCAGTATCTCATTTTGCAGTTGTAAATTCATACCATATGGTTTTTTCGTTGGTATGGAGCTTGATGGTGTATACGAGTTCATAATGTCGAACCAATTGTTAACTACTTGAAAAAAATCTCCAGTATTGTCTGCTGCAGTGTTGTCATCACCAGGTAGATAAAATTTTAGAGCTGTGGCTGTCGTATTTGAAAATAATTAAGCTGCTAATGAAACATTTTTGCCTTTGAGTCTTCTCGCAGTTAAGGTGTTGTGGCCTCAATTTGTGACAAGAACTAATTTCTGACCTGGTATTTGCTATTAAAGCTTTTACAGGATCTTTATTTATTTTTATATTGTCCTTTAAAATAAAACCAGTGTCTATGAACCAGTTCCTTAGTAATTTTAATAAATGGGGAACATCTGCGAAGAAATAAACAGGTTTCTTCGTTATAGGATGTTCCGTAAAAGTATTGTCCATAGTAACACCCATTGACTTCCACAAACCTTGATTGCCACTACCACAATCAGAAGTGCAGGCAACTACATTATATTTCACTTCATTTAAGCGAATGATCACATTTTCCAGCAACTCTTTGGTCATTTTCTGGTCAAAACCTATGTATACCGGTTGCTTCCAATTATCGAATAAGCCTCATGCCATAATGACTTGCATATACGAATGTGGCCCCACAACTTCGTCCTCTTTTTGGTAATATTCATAAAAAGAAGACACCTTCACTTCATCAAAAGACAAGACCGTAGCTCTAAAACGACTAGGCTTTGTTTTACCTGCAGTTTCCATAATGCGTACAACATCTTCCAAGATTCCATTAGTTAAATTTATGTTGGCCGCCCACTGTTGTAACGTAGATAAGGCAGGTAAGGGATAATGCAATGTTTCTCTCAAATAAATATAGGAACGTTTGCTAAAATACCTTAAAGTGAAAGCCCTAGATAGTTCTTCTTGGGTCCAACGGGCTTTAGATTTTTTCTTTAAAGCTATATCAACTTGATTTGAAGTTAGAAATTCTTTAAATAAAAGCTTTACTTTTTCTTCAAATCCAACATTATCCTTTTTTATCTGTTCTTCCAAATCAGATATATGCTGCTTTAATAATTCCTCTCGATTCTCATAATCGTCAATCTTTTTTTTCAGAATAATATTCTCCTTTTGTAATTCCTCTATTTTTCTCTTGAAAACATCAAAGTCAGATTCCTTACTTGATGAAGGGATCTCAGAAACATCACATGCATGTTTATGTGTTGTTTCACATAATTCCAAAGGAGTTTCCTGGAATTCCTTGGAAAGTAAATCTTCCACGATTACCTTCGTTTCTTTTCGCATCATTCGCTTGGCTCTTTCTGAACTTTGCTGTTTTTCTTCTTCCCCGCCTGGTAAAAATAATGAAGGAATAGCTGAAAAAAATAATAAAATAAAAGGCCTTCTTAGCAACTTTTGAACTTACCATTTTTTTTTAGCTTCTTGGGGTGTAGTTTCAACAATCTGGCTTGAAGTTCGTCTTCATAGTCGGAAAGCTTAAAATGTTTACTGCATATCCGTTTATTAATAGGACTCCATTTATCTTTACGATGACACTTTCGTACCCATTCCTTTTGAATTTTAGGATCTTTCGGAAAAGTAAAGAACATCAACTTTTCTCCATCTTCCTTTGTAGTTTTCGAATTGTTTTTGCATGTAGCTATACTACAAACAATTCCACCAGGCATCTATATTAACAAATATTTATCAAAACAATTTTTTATACCAGATTTATAGCAGAAACACTCACCTTAAAGAAGGAAGACAATCTGATCAGTCTTTATAATAATATAACAAATGTTCGAAAATAATACTAGTTTTTATCGTCACACACACACTTAATTCACAATGAAATTTACACAAGCACTATAAGCAGAAACTAACGCAGTAAATGTATCTAGACTAGCTAACGTTGTCTCTGGCTAAAGCTAAAAACGCAAACAAATAAAACGTAAACAAACATCTGGCAATCTCGATGACGCGACATCCCCTTGTCACGTCTCTCCCCCCGCCGAGTTACCGTGCAACCTATCTCCTTTTAGTAACCTTGATAGAAAGCGAAGTAAATTGACAGCTCCTTACGCTGAGGAGCGTATTATCTGTCATTGGGGTTTTCAGTAGGCCACTTACGAAAAAGTTGGAAATAGGAAGTTGAATTTTCATAAATGGTTTTGTTGTCTCTCTTTGAGACATTTTAATTTGCCTTAGGGTAAAAATGCCAAATGAAAAACCCCTGTAAATGCAGATCCGGAAAGATAACAAAAAATAGGGAAAAAAGAAAAATAGAACGACTGATTTTGTTTGAATTACTGAAATTGAGTTACAAATGCTTTAGTATTTATTGATTTCTAGTAATGCGATAAAATTTGTGAATTTTGTAGAATTTGGAAACAAAAATGACTGAAAAACAAATAAACAAAGATAAAGGGTAAACTGATCGAGTTAAAATAGTTTAAAAGATCTTAAAAAGTTTTAAAGTATGGTTAAAAATGGGAAAATGTCTAAATTGGTTGATTGAATATGGGTAGATTTTAAATATATGAATTTATGTTTTATTCTAAAAGGTGTGTTGGGCTTCCTAATGCGTGTAATGTTATTTGTTAACGGACTATCATTCAGTTTAAATTCGTAGAATTTCTGTGAAATGTTTCTCATGTAGTCCCCTATTGGTACTATGTCGGGCAAAGGTTGTGTAAGTTTCTGATGGAGATGTATCTATCGGAGTCCGTGATGAGGCGTAGGTATTTGTTTTCTAATACCTTTAGTTTTCTGATGTTCGGCCGCGAACGCTGCGTACGTTATGGCCGGCCTCAATATGCAAAACTATAAACCACTAGATTAAAAAAACCAAAAAACGTAATTTTTGACATTACAATATTGATTTTACTCTCAATAAACTACTTGCTCGCTAATATGATCGTATATTTTTGAAACAATTTAATTTGTAATAAATCATCAGGGTGGAGGAGGGGGAAACGGGGCGGCAAATATATGTTTGCTTAGGGGCGTCAAATTAATAAATCCGCGCCTGGTCCCCAGGCTTGCGCCGCAAGTTATTTTTTCATAAAGTATTTCAAAGTCATTGTGTTTTGCGCGTACCTACGTGGTTCTAAAGGCCTGATCCCCAAACGAGCGTTTACGTGGACGACGTTTTTATAGATCGGCAGAATTCCACGGAGACCCTCTTCCCCATGTTACAGAAGAGAAAGCTCTCTGTTCTGTGCCCATGTACTACTCTGTAAATGAGTGAACATAACCCAAAAACAACTGTTGTAGTTTGTAGTAACTGTCATGAAATGAAATTAGAAAAATAAATATAATAAAGTAAATATAAATAATTTAAATATTATGGAGTCGCCATGAAGAAAACGTTTAATGATGATACGAAATAAAATCAACAACTAATAGGTTATGTCTTACTTAAAATACGGTGAAAAGTTAAAATAAAACCAACTTTTCGGCGGAATTGACCATATTAGTTAGGTTATGATCTCAAACAGACAATTTAACTTAAAAGCATTTATTTAATAAACTCATAGGTCTAAAACAATTATTTGGACTTGAATTGTGGAGAAATATGTTTAAAGTTTGACGTATAATAGGTTTAAATACTAAGAAATGCCCACAACCCGAGAAATTCCCATCTGAAAATCACACTTTTGAATCTCCCATAAGAAATACATGGCAGTCGAATTTGCTGAAGTGTGTTTAGGAACCCATTTCAAATTTCGCGCCCGGATTTTGATAACCTAACTAATATGGTCAATTAACATATTGACTTTGAACCGAAATCGCGCCTTGTGTGTGATTGGTTCGGAACATTAGTCCGCGTCTGCCAGTCCACAGTCCGCTAAAACACTCGTTTGGGGATCAGGCCTAAGAGGTATAGATACCAAGGATTATAGACTAACAGGATTGCTTATCGGCCACGTGTTGTTAGTCAAGATCTGACGTCAGCGATTAAGTTCGGCCGGCATCCTTTTGCGCCAACGGTCGTTTCCAAATTGATGCTTGGTCAGATAACACTTCTCTAGGCACGATGTTAATCACGTACGCCGCCCTACGCCGTACGTATCCGCTGACGTCAAAAGCGTGGTGGGGGCCTACGAGATTTGTCTAACGTTGCGCTTATGGGGATAAGCAATCCTGTTTAGTCTATAATCGTTGTATAGATACGACCGCGTACAGAAAAAAACGCAGTTGCCACATAATTCTCGTAACGTAATTCTCAATATTAAATTAAAATATGAAATTTCATAATACCTACTATATAAAAGTTGTATATATTATTTAAGAATGTCATAAAAGAAATATTGTGCATACAATAATATAGTATAGGCCAAGATGTTTTAATATGATAATTTCGTAAATATTTATTTTTAGAGTTAAGAGCGGCAACACTGCGCAGCTAGCAGCCGGAAAACTGACATTGAAAGCATATATCTATTTTTAACTTATTGGAAATAACGTGCTATTTGATGTCATTTGGGTCAATCGTTAAACCCGGTCATCTTTCCTCTGCCTTTATTTACCAGCATTGGCGGGTTGGCGGGATTTTTCGCGCGTATTTTGAAACGGTCATTCGCGATTGAGTATATTGGTTGACATATTCGCGATTGTGTAGTGCTGTTTTACTGTGGTTGTGTTCATTTCGCAGGTTGTCTTCGGTGGTAGGAGTTCTTCTATGCTACAGACAGTTACTTTGGTACCATTCCAAAATTATGAACATTATCACAATGGTCCATTTATATATATATATCAATATTTCCTTGAACTCAATAACGTAATATCCGCTAATAACAGCAAATATTCTAGCGTATGCTAGAATATTCTAGCGTATATATTCTAGCAAATATAATATTTGTTTCGGTTTTAAAATAAAAAGGTAGCATAAAGTTTATCTGCACTTGTTTTGTATAATACTATAACACAATTACCGCTTGATGATATTAACGATAACACACATTTACTATAATATAACGTCGTTGGCACGGTAATAGCTGCTATGTGAATTTTTTTCACTTTTTAGATTAACACGGTTCTGTAATCGCTGCAATGTGTTCTATAAACTGAAATAAATGCTATGTTGAAAGAATAAACATAAATTTATAAAATTTGATTTGTAATATCTGGCATGTATTTATATGGCAGAGAAATTTCTGCTATGTGCGAGTTATACACATGGCAGTTATTGCATGTTAATATTAATATACTCCATATACTCCTAATATTAATATACTCCATATAGAGAATGGAAATGAAAATAGCTATATAGAGACTGAAAAAGAAAGAGAAAAAGACGATGAAGGTAGCATTCGGGAAGAGCATAATGGTGTGTTATTGGAAATACGTGGAAATGAGACTGTTAACGCAGAAAATGGAGTAGACAACTTAAAAGAAACTACAAGAAACTTAAGCGAATTTAGTGAGAATGAATTAAATCGAATTAAATGAAAACAAAAAAAAGACCGAAAAATTTTAGGGAAATATCAAAGTTGAAAAGGCCTCGAGGGAAACAATACACCGGATATACACGATAATCTACTGGTAAAGTGAAACAAAACCAGATTCGGAAAAAAAGGGCAGTAAAAAGCAGATGCCATCACATCTAATAAAGTAACGAGTAGAACATTTATGTGTTCTTCTGTGACAGAACAAAACCGTGAAAGGTTGTTTAAATTCTTCTGGGATTTGTCTAATTGGGATGCTAGAAAGGCTTATATCAAAGGACTGGTTACTTCAAGAAAACCCCAACGAAGAAGAAAAACTACTGGTGAAGTATTAGCAAAAAAGAAAGAAAGTCATGATTGTCATTCCTTTAGAAAATGGAGAACGGGTATGTAAAACAATGCTCCTAAATACACTGGATCTTGGCAGGGATACCTTCTTATGTTGGTGTAAAAATGCATTGACGGATAACACTAACTTAAGTGAAAAAGAAAATGACGAGGTAACAGATCGATTGTGTACAGATAAATTTTGGATAATATGAAAAATAAAGATAGTGCACGAGAATGGCTGGAGCAGTTACTCAAAGTTACCAGTCACTACTGTCGCAGTTCCTCGAAAAAAGTCTATGTGGAATCTGTGTTTAGATCAACATTGCACATGTACCTACCATGTTTATGAAAGATATTGTGAAGATCAGAATTTGAGTTACATTATTTAGAAAAATTTTAGGAGAAGGAAACATTGTAATACATAAGCCTAGAAAAGACCAGTGTGATACCTGTTGCGGATGGAAATCTGGTAATGTTTCAGAACAGTTATATTCTGAACACGTTGAAAAAAAAGGAAGCTGCTAAAGCGAAAATTGAAGCAAAGGAATCGGCAGGTGAGGAAAACCTGGTGGTTACTATGGATTTGCAGAGTGTTTTGTTGGCCCCTAAACTAGAGGCCTGTCAATCTACTACAAACAAAAGCTGCAAATCCACAATTTCACTGTTTATTCTCTTAATGACGGAAATGTGGATTTATAAGTTTGGCATGAGAGTAACGGCGGTGTGACTTCAAATGAGTTTAAAAGTTGTATTGTAGATTATATAAGAGCCACTACTCAAGACAGAAATTATGCACATATAGCCATCAAAAATTTTTGATGGCTGTGGTTATCAGAATCGTAACAAAGTATTGTCTAGTGCCTTGTTAAATCTCGCTCAGCAGTTGCAAATTATAATAGAACAGTTGATATTGGAACGTGGTCATACTATGATGGAGGCGGATTCAGTCCATTCCTCATTAGAGGCACATTTTAAGCCACCAATGTTTGCCCCCAGTGACTACATTGTCAGAATGAGGCAAGCTAGACTTCAGCACCCTTATAACGTCCACAATATTGACTTTACAAGTATTAGGCCAAATCGAATAAATAATACCCCTTCGGGGTATACTATATTTGCCGTCAGGAAAAATGCAGTATAAGATCCGTCATACAGATGAATGGACTGATTTTACTGAAGGGCGTACTACCCATAAAGGTAGAAAAGACGACCTACATAGCATTCCAAAGCCTCTATATACACGACCGATAAAAATTAAAAAACAAAAATACAGCACCTGCAAGAATTAAAAGCTGTAATGGAAAGAGATTATCACCCTTTTTATGATGGACTGCCACACTAGGCCCCATTTTTAACTAACTTTGGTATATCTTTTATTGTAGGTATTTCTATTTTCTCTCTAACTCTATGCTGAATTTATAAGAAAAAACCTTGTGTTGATCCCGGTGTTAGAAAATAAACAGTTTTAAACATTTCATATATATGTTTATTACTTTTTATTTCATATTTATATTTATTACTGCACTTGAATTTCTAAATTTAGGTAAGTACATAAAAAATTAAGGTAATAATAATAATTAATAAAGTACACAATTAGTAACCAAAGCATTTTTTATATACGTAATATCTGTCAACTGAAAATAAAAAACAGCATTATCTGCCATGTGCACTACCAATCGAAAAAATTAAATAATTATAAATATTGAACATTGTTGAATTCTCAAGTAACAACTAACTCATGTATTCAAATATATCATAATTTAATAACTAATTAGTTTTGAGTTGATCGCAATTTTCTAATTATAATGAAGTTTTAGGCTTATTGTGAAAATTTTATAATTTTTACATAGCAGCTATTACCGTGCCAACGACGATAAGCTACGGACATGAACTCTCTTATTGCAATAGCCCTAATAATTATTTGAGTACCTAGTTTATAAAACTTAATTAATAGGTTGATGTGTAAGCATCTTAAGCATCAACCACCAAATATATGACAGTCATGTTACCTATATATTTACACATTCAATTGACCGTATTAGTTAGGTTATGATCTCAAATTGGCGCGGGTTCCTAGTTTAAAAATTAATGTGTTGATGTCTTATGTAGACGTGATATAGAAAGTCTCTTAGTGAAAAAAGTTGAATAAATACATTGTTTGATATTTTATTTGACTGAGAGAGTGTTAAAATGTTGATTAAACATTATCAAAATAAAAATATTACCAATTTTAAACGGCGATGTTTGTATGAAAACGTATGTTGTTGCTTGATCCAATGGTTCAGAGAGGAAGGGGTTTGACATATGGTCCTTGAGAGGTAGGTACCACAGTATATCTGTGTAGGTACTGTAAGGTTTTGGATAAACTTATTTAATATTTAATAAGAGTTTCTTACATAATAAATTATAATTTAATTGTGTTAATTTAAAAACCGGCAAAATTTGTGGCAACATCGCTGAATTTGTATTATATTTGTGTCCTAGGTAACTTCTAATCTCATTTTATTTTGATTTACCTATTTCACGTTTTGCAGTTTTCATCACGGACTTATGTTTTTTTCTGATTGCAAATAATTGATTTTGAGTGTTGGTTAGAAAATGGGTGAAAATAGAGTACCTACCTAATCAAACTAGGAACCATGAGTAATTTTTTTCCTAGAGGCCAGAATATGTAGTTTGTTAACTTAAAATCTTTTCAATTTGATGGCTAATTAAATTTATTAAAA
Organism: Tetropium fuscum; assembly: GCA_964058915.1. Taxonomy (NCBI): domain Eukaryota; kingdom Metazoa; phylum Arthropoda; class Insecta; order Coleoptera; family Cerambycidae; genus Tetropium; species Tetropium fuscum. The sequence goes on from CAXKVY010002461.1 coordinate 89,350, forward strand.
GTACTTATTATTCTACTTATTAAGTCATTTATTATTCGGTATCAGCATCAACTGCTGTATCTTGTTCTTGGTTGCCCCGACCTGAACAGAGTATGCATATGATAGGAATAAGTGCAGAACATCTATTCGATCGAAAGGTATAAAGCACAATACCATTGTTTTTCCAAGGCTTTTCCATTAGTATCATCAAGTTTGCTGTGCGGTATCTGTTTGGTTAGTTAATGAAAAACCTTACATAACAAAAATGTCCACATAAATAATAATCCGGTATCTAGGTAGGTACTTACCGGATTATATTTATATGGAGAAATCCACATTTGAGCCCATTTTTTCCGTTATTCTTTCATAAAAGTGTACATAGTAGGTATATTATTACATCATTAATGTATAAAATCGATAAACATTGACCAAAATAGTAATAAACAACCCACCGACCATATCATAACATAACCCTTAACCTTACTTTTACAGCTGGCAGCTGGCCTGGCGCTCTTGCGTAAGAAATGTTAAAACTAATACGCGACGACGTTAAACAGACAACTTAACTTAAAAGCATTTCTTTAATTAACTCAGACACAGGTCTAAAAAAATAATTTGGACTTGAATTGTAGAGAAATATGTTTAAAGTTTGACGTATAATAGGTTTAAATACTAAGAAATGCCCAAAATCCGAGAAATTCCCGTCTGAAAATCACACTTTTGAATCTGCCATAAGAAATACATGGCAGTCAAATTTGCTGAAGTGTGTTTAGGAACCCATTTCAAATTTCGCGCCCGGGTTTTCATAACCTAACCACAGAAGAGAGAGCTTATACAGAAGCGAAGGTAAGGCTTCCCTCCAAAACCAAATTTCAGTGCGCATGCGTTAAACAAGTTGTATAGTTGTCAACCTCACTTTTCTGAAACGAACGTGTGGCGATATTTTCGTTTAACTTTCGTTTGTGTTTGAACTGTATTTTTTGGGTGTTTTTGTTACAATAGTTGGAAACATTATTGAGTTAGATACTTTGTGTTCTCTTACATCATTTGTACTCTGTGTAGTAGTGATGGCTCGTAACGGAGGATATGGTTGTATTTTTCGGGGATGTTCATCGAGAACAGGTGAAGGGATAAGCCTTTTTTCTATTCCAAGAGATCCTATAAGGTAGGTAATGGATAAATTTAATTTACATTAAATTACAAGCATTTTATAACATTACAAGTTAACATCCGAGAGTAACAAAAGAGATAACCGAAGTAACTATGAGGTAGGGGTTTCGAGGTTGCATTTATGGGTTGCATCTCAAATCATTTGCTCAGTAACTTGCAGTAATTGCTTATTTGGCATGTAAACTTCCCTAGCGACTAACTTGAAAGCTACTCCGCCCCAACCCACCCAGTTTTCAAACTCAAAAAATTAATTTCGTTTTTATGTAACTTAAATACATGTTATACATAATATATATGTACTATGATGTAGGTAGTTAGCATGTGCACAATATTAAATCGTGTTTACTTTTTAGAGCGCAAATGTGGTTGAGGGCAAGTAACAGGGAGGATCCTTGATTTGAGTGTTGATGACCTGCATAAGAACTATCGGTTATGTGAAAAACATTTTGAAGGAAAGTATATAACCGAAGGTAATCGAAAAACTTTGTTTGTGGAAGCAGTACCAACTATATTTAGTCACACACTTAAACGTGAAAGAATTCCTGGAGACCAAGAGTCTGAAGAAGCACCTGGAAAAGTGACTATTCTTTCAGGTAAGTTCTGGATTATGTAGTCATTATTAAATCGACATCAAAATTAATATCTTTTGTAGTTTTGTGCTATCATAAAGCCAATAATTAGTTTCTATGGTGTTATTCTTCGCAACTCATTTGCTATAAAGTTATTATTCAAAATGCTAGTACCGCAATTTGTAAATTGTTTTTTAATAAATTACTTACACTAAGATTTACAGAAATTTATTTTATTTGTGCATATAATAACCATAAACAAAATTTCAGATATCCGTATTCGATCATCTGCCTACGAAGAACAGGAGATTACATCTGATGCCAAAGCTGCGGTTCATGCCACTTTAGAGTGCTCTTCGAACACAGCACAGCACACAGCAGAACCATATTTATTAAATCGACAAATTAGTGCCAAATTATATGTATATAAACACAGCTCTTTTTAAGCACAACGAAATTTCAGATCGCCCTCTAGAAGAAAGTACTGAAGCCACTGTTGTCTCTGCTTCTCGATCTTTTTTACCCATTGCAGGTAATACGTCTGTTGATTTTATATTACTTATATATCAGTTTTAATGAACCCGATATGATATTTATTTACATTAATATGACATATTTTCATTTTAGGCCCAAGTGCCTAAAATGAAAGACACTCTCTGTAAGGAAGTCGCCATTGCTGACTGCATCATCTTCATGTACGACCCAACCATATGCCAGCTTAAGCTCCACCAGTCCACGAAAAAAGAAGTTGAGACAGAAAGTTAAATCGCTGAGGAAGAGGAAATTAGAGGTACTTGTAACAGAACAGTCGAGCCTCGAGGACTTCTATAAACTCTGTGATAAATATCTTAAAATCCCTATATGTGTATTAAAATCCTTATATGTATCTTAAAATCGCTATATGTGTATTATAATAAATATATACGTAGGTACCTATTTGTTATTTAAAACGTTAGGTTTTCACTGAATATACAACTTGTTCTATATTACTCATTTAATAATAAAGGTATTGTTCCATTCAATACAAATATTTGTATAGAGAGATCTCGATATACGATAGATTGGATATATGTTTTTTATAATAAAAATTGACGTAGTATTTTTGTGATGTGGAACATTCTATATTTTTTGGTGTAATGCTCATCACTACATTTACGAATGCACTCGTTCTGTTTGTTGTTTCTAATAGTTTAAATTTGTAATAAGATCATATCTGGAAATTTTGAAACTTTCATATACGAGTACACTTTAAAGATTTTTCTTTTACTTGAAATATAATGAATTCCTAATAAATATGTTATGTAGGTATATATGTTAATTGACATGTATCCAGTATATTTTTAAAAATAAGTTTATGACTATTTGTAATTTGTTTAAATATTTTCCTCTCCTTTCTATTAACCCTTATAAATATGAAATTGAAACGTTTTTATTTGCTTGTTTGTAAAAGGTACTGAAAACCACAATGGGGTATTTCCACTCATTCAAAATGGAAGTGGAAATATGTATATTTTCAATTTTTAAAATAGTTAAATACTAATACAAAATATGGAAAAACAAATATCACTTACATGATATTTTATTTAATTTTTAAAATGTAGCAAAGCAAAATTTAGGAAATCCACCAGAAAGTGGTTAATAATAATGTTCACTACACCAATCAAGAGTCATGCTGCTTCTAATTTTGAGTAATTAATTTAGTATATAATATTACTATATGAGTTATTCATGTTACCATAAATTCTATTAAACATTGTAACATGTTTACACAATCCAAAGTAACTTAACATTCATTCTAACAATCAATATGCTTACATTATTCGCTGGTTTACAAAAACGTGGAATCAACTACCGTAAAACGAGGTGGCTTTGTAACGCCCAGGTGACTTTGTGACACAGTGTATTGCGCATTTGAAGAAATTCGGCAACGGTGCGTTTAGTGTGTTGAAGCAACTAAACCTTTGTAGGGGGCTCCTTAGATGATAGAGTAACATGTTATAAGTAATGCGTCGTGTCTTAGCACAGCACGTTCTTTGTTCAAGACTCTCATAATACAGTAAGTGTTTTCCATAGTTTTTAATTATTCAGAAACTTTCATGTGTACAGTCTAAACCGTAGAAAATAGTTGATAATTGATTTATACATATTTAAGACTATTTATTTGGCAATGCTCACATGTTTTAACCTCAAAGAAAATCGTAATAATAACACAGTGGCGTTCCATTGAATGAAATATCGACAAATTATGAGGTGAAATTGTGACTTGTCACAATTTCACCTCGCAACTGCGAATAGTAACTTTTTTTGCTTTAGAGATGCCAAGAAATTATCAGAGGCGACCGGGCACTCGCCCATATAAAAATTATACAGATGCTACCCTCCAAGAAGCTCTCCGGAATATACGGGCCAAAAAATTGTCCATTCGTGAAGCTGAGGAGAGGTAACATTTTCTAATTTAATATTTTTAAAATATATTTCTATAGATTATTGTATTTTTGAAGGTTTGGTATTCATAGAAATACATTATTTTTAAAACTACATGGCAAACATAACCTATCAGCTGGAGGACAAACCGTATTATCAAGTGAAGAAGAGAAGGCTCTTATTGCTCATGTTATTGCTGTGTCAACCTATGGTTTTCCTGTCTCAACACAGGATTTGCGATTTATAGTAAAAGCATATATTGACAAAAAAGGGAAAAAAGTGAGGATTTTAAAAAATAATATGCCAGGTACTGAATGGGTCAATTCATTTATGCATCGACATAAAAGTGTAATGGCTAACAGAGTTGCACGTAACATAAGTCTTGCAAGAGCTGCTATTAATCACGAGGTGATCAATAATTTTTTTGATAACTTACAAGGTGAATTAGAAAATGTACCTCCTTGTAATATCTGGAATTATGATGAGACCAACCTCGGGGATGATCCCGGAGCTACAAAAGTTCTTATTCGTCGAGGAACGAAGTATCCAGAGCAAATTCGAAATGCCACAAAGGCCTCTACTTCACTAATGATATGCGGAAACGCTACTGGGGAAATTGCACCTGTTTATGTGGTGTACAAATCAGAAAAACTATGGCAGACATGGACAGAGAATGGCCCTGAAAAGGCCCGGTATAATAGAACCAAGTCCGGTTGGTTTGATTACCAGTGCTTTGAGGATTGGTTTATGAATCTTATGTTACCTCTGCTTAAAAAGCAAGACGGCAAGAAGATTTTAATTGGAGATAATTTAAGTTCACACTTAAATATTGAGGTGGTAAGACAATGCGAGCTAAACCAAATATCTTTCATAGCACTGCCACCAAACGCTACTCACTTGTTGCAGCCCTTAGATGTGGCTTTCTTTAGACCCATGAAAGGTAACTGGCGAGGAATTTTGCATGAATGGAAAGACACTGTCCATGGTAGTAGATGCGGAACAATACCTAAAGATGAGTTTCCAGCCTTATTAAAAAAATTGATGGATGTAATGCTCCAAAGGGGACCTGATGTTCTTCCATCAGGCTTTAGAAAGTGTGGCATATACCCTATAAATCGAACTGAAGTCCTAAATCGTATGCCTGATGAAGTTATGGATACTCGTAATGCAGATATGAAGGAATGCTTGGGCGAGACATTTTTGGAACAATTACAGAGAAGGCGCGATGCTACTACTGCATTGCGTCAACGTCAACGACGTAAACGACTTAATGTAGCTCCAGGAAAAAGCATCAGTGCTGCCGATTTAATTCCTAATGTTTCCGGCTCAAATTTACCGTCAAAACAGGCATTAAATATGTCTTCTTTAGAAACTTCTCAACCATCAACCTCAAATAATCGTCAAGTCCGAAACCAGCAAACAGAGGAATCTGAAACTGATGAAGATTCAGATGCATTATCCCTAAGAGAGAGTGACATGTCTCCAATAAGTGAGCTACATGATGCTTCCGATCAAGAAATCATCGACACCATGACTAACGATACAGAATCTCTAAAAATTGGCGATCACGTCCTCGTCCGTTATGACATGACATTATTTCCCGGTGTTGTCACTAAGATAGAACACAATGGCGCTACAATTAGTGCTATGGAAAAATATGGAGTTTCCTGGAAGTGGCCGCAGAGACAGGACGAATTGTTTTATGAGAATAGCGATATAGTTCGAAAAATAAAACCACCCATACAAAAATCCCGCAGAGGAATTTTTGATGTTCCAGAATATGTAGATACATGAATAAATGTTATGTGTTTGTTTTGTGTCTTATGTATTTCATATACTGGCCTATTTTATGTGTATGTAATGCAATATTTTTTTAATAAAGCATTTAAAAATACTGAGAATATCATTTTGGGGGGACTTTGTAACACACTGTATACCACTTACAGTGGCGACATTGTGCCAAGTCAATGAATTGCGATGTAATAACTAACTTCTAATGTCACAATTTCACCCATTAAAATGGCGACTTTGTGTTTACATATTAATCTCACTCTGTCCAAAAGTCACCCCATCCTATGGGGTGAAATTGTGACAACTATTTTTGTAAATTATCAGTGCCCCTGTAAAAATTTTATAATTAAATTATGATAGTTTAATAACCAAATAACATCAGTTCACTATACTTCCTTTTTGAAAATTTTAATTTCAACCAGTTGCTCAGAAACCGGCTAAAATTGTAAAACCTGTCACAAAGCCACCTCGTTTTACGGTACCTTTTCAGTTACATTTTGTCATTTTTAGAAATACTTTTTTTCCGTGTAGATAGGTTTTAGTGTCATGTATCACAGAATAATATGTTAATATCACATTTCTCTCAGTGTAACAAGTTGTTCAAGGTCCCTGAAAACGGCCCCTCCAACATGAAAGGGACCGCCGTTACCTTCGCTTCTGTATAAGCTCTCTGTTCTGTGACCTAACTAATATGGTCAATTACATAAACAATTAATAATGAATAGCATACCAAAGTTAGTTACTAACCTTCTGTTAGTTACGGGTAACCCTGTGAATATAGATGCTTCAGATTCATTTATGCAAAATATTGTAGGCAATTTTAATAGCAGAGGATCATATTCAGTAAGAGCAGGAGCGCCATTAAGTATAGATATCTGGAAATATATGATATTAATTATTGATCAGTAGTAATATAAGTAGGCATACTGCCTTCATAAGAGCGTTTTCACATCGCACGATACGATATCGTTACCGTCAGACGGCACGAAATCGGAGCACGCAGAATGTATGGAAACATATGGCACGTTTTATTTTATTTTAATTACTGATGTATGAACACGTAAACAGTATAAAGTATCTACGATTGTGAAAAAAGTGTTTGGCACTATACAAATATGGCATTTAAATACGATGTTGTATGTTTGAGTAGGTTCATTTTGTAATACCTATTCTCATATGTCGGATGTCGACAACGATATCGTATCGTGCAATTTTTCGCCCAATTTATCGTATCGTGCAAGTTTTGCCCTGGCCTGCTAATTCCCCCGATTGGAACCGAATTGAAAATGTATGGAGCCGAATGACATTTGAATTATTGACTGAATTATTTATAAGCGAAATTTTCGTGCACGCAATGCAGACCAATTGTGGATCATCGTTGAAGACACATGGGAAGAGTTGTCGCAAGATGAAGATTTTATGAGATAATTAGTTCATTGTTGCAACGCCGTTAGAATGAGGTTATGACAAGAAACGGAAGCATGACCAAATATTAGAAAGAATTCTCATTTTTGTTTTTCTTAATAATTTGTAGCTTTATAATATGTTCAATGCAAGAAGTTATTAATTTTGTTTCTTTTATCAATGCTCAACACTCGCAAGAACTCTGATAATAAAGTAGGTCACCTATCTCAGGATATTTTTTTTCTTGATGAATTCTTAATAGTCCCCAGTACACCGCCCTTTATTGAAAGTTAGTACAACAGTGGTAAAAATGGTGTTAGCGGCTTCATTTTAACGAGTCTACCATTTTTACCACTGTGGTAATAACTTCAAAAAAATACGGTGTGCTGGGGACTATAATATCGTTGGCCTTACATATTATGTTAAGAAATTAAAGGTAAGATGAGCTTAATTCCAACTTTTTATGAAAATCAATGGAGGTTCAAAGAATTCGGAGGTAATAGACTATTTTTAAACGGTTTTATTTAGCTTGACTTCCTATATTTGTTTATATACTTACTTCAAATGAGCTAAACTTGAATTTTTGCCTCAAACTTGAAAGGTCACTTCATACAATTTTAGACTCAAACTTAATAAAATCAAGATGGCGGACTATCCTATTTATGAACCGATTTGTCTCAAACTTGAAAGTGTGCGGTGTTTAAGGTCACTCAATACAATTTTTGACTCAAACTCAATAAAACAAAATAGCGGATTCAAAATGGCGGACTATCGTATTTATGAACCGATTTGTCTCAAACTTGAAACTTTGCGGTGTTTAAAGACACTCAATAAATTTTTTATCTCAAACTAAAAAAAATCAAAATGGCCGATCTAAAATGGCGGACTATCCTATTTATGAACCGATTTGTCTCAAACTTGAAACTTTGCGATGTTTAAGGTCCCTACCTAAAATTCTCTCTCGAAAATGTTGCTAGCTCTTAGACTATAATGTGACCCGGATTTTCGGGATTGTCCGTTTTTAGGGAGAGTCAGAATATATATAACAGAATAAATATAATGTAACAGTTTTTCTTTGTTTTTATCTGATGTCCTAGTTTGTCCAAATGGAAATCTGGTCACTCTAAACATAGGATTTTAAGGGTTGAAAATATGAAATACATCGTAAATCTTGTTCGAGAACGTGAAGGAAGCTTTATTCTGCATAATTTTTCTATTTTTTTCAACAAGGGGTAATTTTCACACCTTAAAAACAAAAAGCACAAGTTGGGAATCGATGGTTTGGCTACAAGATGGGTTTCTCCGATTTTATTTCTTTTAAGGTTATGTAAGTAGAGACAGTTATAATCAGGTTTCTCGCCCCCAAAAGGAAAGAGCTATACCCAAAAATTATCCCACTACGATAACTGAAATGGAATTACTAGTCCAAAATAACATTAGGTCCCAAACTGTACTCTGCGCGACTGTACAGAAGCTAAGAGTGCCTGATTTGGGTCAGATCGTTTCTGCAGATATTATTTGTTGCAAAAATTTTTAAAAACACTCAGTATGTATATACTCTTAAGCAGGTATATAGTAATTTTGCAATAACAAAAAAATTTCTACAGTATGTTGATGTAATAAAAAATTGACATACACCTGTACAGAGCTTCATTGCAGCAATAGCTACATCTGCTGGAGTCTCCAACTGCAGTACTAAAACACCAGCAGCACTTATTACATTTTTGGCATTTTCAATATCCCCTGTACTTAATTTATTATTAGCTCCAGCCACTATAACAATTTGATTTTCTCCAGACATGGACACATTTATTTGAGCAATGCCACTTGCAATATTCTCCGTTTGTCTCACATATTCGACATTAATATTTTCTTTTTTTAAGTTTTCTATATACATTTTACCCCAAACATCATCCCCCACCTGTAAGCAAATGTCTTGTTATAAATAAATATTTTTTTGGCAACTGGTGATAAAATAGTCGGGATTCAACAACTCACCCTAGCTATTAGGGTCGTTTTTCCCCCAAGTTTGGCAGATGCAACGCATTGATTTGCACCCTTTCCCCCAAAATTAGTTACAAACTGTGAACCATGGATTGTTTCACCTGACTTTGGTAATTTTGGTGCATAACTGAAATTATCGTACTGGTAATTTGATCATATTAGCTTACTAGGCAAGGTACCTATCATTGGTGTGTAAGTGTGTACCTACCTGACAAAATCTACCATGCAAGAACCAACAACAACTATTTCTTTAGCAACCATAATGCCATAATCAACAGGTGAGAAATTGTTTTTTTTTTATTTTAACCAGAGACACCCTTATAGTCGTTTGTACTTGCAACTTTGCACAATTGAAATCAAATAAGTAACCTTATCTTATCACAAATCATATGTTTTTTGATTCTTATCGCCGAGTATTAATTTAATTGCGGATTATGTTCAATTTATGGTCGAAGATGTTCAAGCCAATGCCACAGAATTAACAACAGTTCAAGTCTTGGTGTAATATCTATGAGTTCAAGCCGGACTTATTTTGACACATTTGCCAGATGCCAGAGACAACCTTTCTTATCTTAAATCGGCCTTTGTGGATGCATGTTCTGTGTGACATGGGTTGTCTCTGTGACATATAATTCTCAACAATCTCAACCTCATTCGCATCCATGCATACACGCGCCGACGCGAGTGGATTCATTGCAAAGATTTTAACAATCATCCGAAGGGCTTTCGAGGTGGAACACTTGACTGTCATTAGGGACCTTTACACTAACACTCTTTCGCGCGATCCTAGAACGGGGCGCGCCAATCCCGCGTGCAAGCGACGCTCCAAGAACGTGACGTTCCGAAAGCGTGTCACTAAAACTGTAAAAAATTGCAACGCTCCATTCCTAACGACTTGTTCGTGGACTTGGAACGTGAGAGGAAAAACATTTCAGTGTAAATCGAAAACCTTCGGTTTGAGTGCGTACTTTGAGTGGCTCGTGGCATTTTATAATTTCTAAAACTTTTGTTGAGGGTTTTTATGCAAAATGTATAAAATAATTAGGCGCAGAAAGTTGAAAGTTGCCGTTTGCATGGCTATATATATAAATTTGGAGGATAAAAAGAAAAAAAGGATGTGGGTAAAGAAATGGATGGAGGATCGTAACAAATATGGTCACATGCCACTATTAAATGAATTACGACAATATTTTCCAAGCGATTTTAAGAATTATCTACGTATGGATTCTGATACATTTAAAACTTTATTGGATTTGGTTTCACCTATTATTTCTAAGCAAAACACCAAAATGAGAGAAAGTATAAGTGCTGAAGAGAGACTAGCAGTCACTTTGCGTTATTTGGCTACAGGTCGCTCTTATGAAGATCTGAAATTTTCGACAGGAATTTCGCCACCATCCTTATGTCACATCATACCAGAAACATGCAACGCCATTTATCAGGTCCTTAAGGAAAAATATCTCAAGGTAAGTTATTTATTTTATTTATTTTGGAGGTAGAACAAAAGACATATTCTGCATAAAAATAAAAATTGTTTCTTAAAAATACTTTAACAATTGATAATTAGTCATTACTGATTTGAGTCCTGTGTATCAGAATTAATCATACTGGCAGAAGTAGTATAAAAATCCACCACAGTTGACGGTTTCTCAACTACGTGTTGTGGCACTGTCGGTGATGTCAATTGCCATGGCTGATTAGAACAATCTGACAGTACAGTATAGGTAGAAAATGGTGTAGATCTTTGCTGTTCTTCGTCGGACAGAGTCGTTGAATCTTTTAGCCTTTTTAATAACCCTTCGGTTACGACTTTATTAATCAAAGATTCTGCAAAAATGGCTTGTGTGGCGTCCATTCTCTTTAGTTTTTTTGCCCATGATATTGCAACAGCATCATATTCATCAATATCATTATTCATTTCCAGCTGGTTTTTGCAATATTCCATAAAATCTGAAGTCCTTTGTCTATTGCCTTTTGGTCTTTCAGTTGAGGTTTTACATTTCACTGCTGTTGCTTTTGATGTCGAAGCTCTAGAAGATGTATCTGATATCTATTAAACAAAAAAAAATATTATTTTATTGCAGTTTCCATCAACAAAAGAAGATTGGTGTAAAATAGCCTCTGAGTTTAAGAATAAGTGGCAGTTCATAAATTGTGGAGGAGCCCTTGATGGAAAGCATATACGCATTGTTCCTCCTCCTCACTCTGGGGCTCAATATTATAACTATAAGAACTTTTACAGTATCGTTTTAATGGCGCTTGTAAACGCAAATTATGAATTTATTTTTATTGATGTTGGTAAAAATGGGCGACATTCTGATGGTGGTGTTTTGGAATATACAGAATTTTATCACAAACTGATGAATGGTAAGTTGTATTTTTGTTATTTTTTATGTAAAAAAATTATTATTATATTTTTCAGGCCAGTTACATTTGCCGAATAATGATGAAACTGAGAGAAACCTAAATTTTGTTTTTTTGGGCGATGAGGCATTTTCCTTACATGAGAATTTTTTAAAACCCTATCCACAAAGAGATCTTTCTTATGAAAAGAGGATTTTTAACTACAGATTATCCCGGGCTCGAAATGTTTCTGAAAATGCTTTCGGTTTGTTAGCTGCACGATTCCGAATTTTACATACAGCCATACACATAAAAGATCCACAAAATATTATCTACGTAGTGCTGGCTATTTGTGCCCTTCACAATTTTCTTATAAAAAGAAAAACCTCATACGCAACAGCCGCATCATTTGATCAAGAGGATTCGGTGACTCATGATTTACTAATGGGCGACTGGCGAAATACCAGCATCGATCTAACCAGTTTATGCACCACTGGACAAAAAAATGTGTCAGTAGCCGCAAAAACCAATCGCGAAAAGTACACCCAATACTTTAATTTGGAAGGAAAAGTTCAATGGCAGGATGATATGTTAAGAAAAGGAAAGTCCTAATTTATTATAACTTACTTTGGTTAATACACGATTTTTTGTAACTGTTTCGTTTTCTTTCGCTACAGAATCCCTAGTTGTATTCATATTATTCCGTTCCAATTCGCCCTCATTACTGTCTTCTTCTGCTTCATCCTCAGTCTCTTCCACCAGCTCTATTTCTGTATCCATATTACTCATACTAGCAGTTGGTACTTCCTGATCAATAGTGAATAGTAGTAAATCATAATACCATAAAGTTGATACATATATATCCTCTTCGCCTGCACCACTCCGTTTGGATTCCAAAACTTTCTTTATTTCCTTGCGAAATGATCCTCTGAAGCTTTGAATTTTTTTCACTACATAATCTTTATTTGCTTCGGGATTTACCGTTTTGCAAACATCTATCAACTTATTATAAGCTATGTTTTTTAAATTTTTATTGGTGTATTCTTTAGATTTTATCTTCCATAGACAGGGATTTGCTTTATAAACTTCAATAAAATTTGTTACTAGGTCTTTTGACCAGTACCTGCAGTCCGCCATTGTACAAACAATATTATTTTGACTATTTCTATTCTAAAAATACAATAATATTATAATTTATCTAATTATTAGTTAATTTTTAGACTTACCGATTTTGGACACTCAAATCGCACACGACATCACGTCAGAAATATAAATTTGACAGCTCTTACATCGCAAGCAAATCACGTATTCAAGTATGCATGAAAGAACTCGCTGTTTTCGCGCATGCCAAATTAGTATTTAGATTGACGTTCTTTCGCGCGCGATTGGAACGCCGCGTCTTAAACCCAATGGAAAGAGTGTTAGTGTAAAGGTCCCTATTGGCCACTTCATCACATACAACATATATAAAAAAAATCAAAACTACTATTCAATGCAAGGGAAATTTATGAATTCCATAGACTACTACAAACCATAGTAGACTGGAACACAACTCACAACCATAGATTGATATCCCAGATTACATACATTGTATGTCATAGATATTTGTATGTAATCTGTGTTAATATATTTATATACGGTCACAACTCAGACTCACCACACAAAAAGATAAAGTAACATAACCTTAAGCTTTATATTTTATATTTATTTTAAAAAATTTAAAAATGAGTCAAGATGTCTAAATTCGAAAGAACAGTAATATTTCTAATTATTACATTTTTGACTGGTAATTGTATTAGTACAAATACATGTGTTCAAGAAAATTCGTGCCTATACAATATAAACGAGACAACCAAAATAGACATATCATGTGTTGTGGATAGTAATCATTTTCTAGAAGATACACTATATAATGGGACGGATAAAGATACACGAGGCACTATTACTTATTACTTCTCGGGTTGTAAAAATAATATACTATCAAAAACAAATTTGACCGGCTCGGTAAGTTACATTTAGGGATAGGTAATAACTAATAAGTAGGTAGGTATACAAGTAATGTATCCTTGGATCTATCATGATGAAATTGTATAATTGTAGCTATAGTTGAAATAGACACAAAACTGACAATGTTACATTTCCCTGTTTGTTTAATTACTTTTTTTTATGAAGTGTGCCTTTTAGTCCAACAGGCAACGTTATGGGACCCTTCTTGATATTGATAACATATCAGGATGTAATAGATTCATTAAATAAATATTATAAGAACACTGCCAGAAGATTTTTTAAATGCTGTGATAAAGTATGGTCACCTCCGAGTGTAATTTTTGACTCACTGAAAGCATAGTGTTTAGGTTAAGTACAAATAAAAAACACTATTAAATATATCATGATGAATTGCCCCTATATGCGTCACTGTCAACATACTATGTACTTAAATGTGTAGTGATATTATAGAAATGGAACTCAGATATATTGCTTTAAAAAAACGTAGCCTAACTTTTAAGTGAAAATTGTGAGAAGGGTATACCCCCAGGTAACAAAGGGCCGTCATACTGACGTCCGTTTTTGGTCACATATCTGACGTAGATTCACAAAAATTATGACCTAACTGACATCTATCGTATCTTAATTTGAATGTCAAACAAATAAATTCGTAATTCTCTTACTATTTACTAATAAGCATTATTTAGTAGTAGTAGCACAGTATAAAAATATTCTAGACTTTGGTTCCTAGTACTAGAAATTGAAAACATTTAAGGATGGGGTTTGAAGGGTAACACTAAGTCATAAAAGGTGTCATGAACTTGTCATTGACAAAATGCATGAAACAAATTCCAAGAAGTAAATAGATAGTTACTTCTTTGAATTTGTTTCATGAATTTTGTCAATGACAAGTTCGTGACACCTTTAATGACTTTCATGCACTACTGAAAATGGTATACAAGAAAATAATTTATTTTTTTGTTGAAGGCTTCATGACTCCAATCCATTACATCATATAAATAAGCCTGCTTTTCTGATGTTTTAGCTCATAAAGTATCATCAACACTTCAACTCTTCAACACATGATGAATATCAAGTAATAGGTAATGCAAGCATGATAAAGGTCCAACCTACATCGAATGAATCTGAACCTTATCAACTAGTTTATGGTACAGGGTAATAACTCTAACATGTAACGTAATTTCTATATAGTGTAGTAATGTTTTTATAGAGATAAACCACCTACAGTGAAGCTAATTTGTAACCAGTTTGAGATACCATTTATTAAAATTCTTGATGCTCAAAATGATGTAAGTATTAATTAAAAATTGGGGATAGAAAATAATAACTCAAATACAATCACTGAAAAGTTTTGGTGCATCCGTCTATTTTTTTAAATGATTTGTTCTGAAGATATCCATGATCTCATACATTGAAATAATTAACACTAAGTACTAAAAAATAGAACTGAGCACTACTAATTATTACATTAATGTATTATTTTATTTTTAGGTGTTAGCATTACTTTCTCCAAAAGTATGTCCAATTTATGAATCTCATGAAACACATGGTTTGAGTACTGGTTCAATATTTCTGATAATATTTTTTGTTACATCTGCAATTTATTTCTTTGGTGGCGCTCTCCTTTTATATTATATTAGAGGAGCAAGAGGACTCGAAATTATTCCAAACATAGATTTTTGGAAAAATCTGCCAGGTTTAGTTAAGGTAAACTATTTATTATAAGTTTTTAAAAACAAATATTCCGAAAATTGAAGAGTAAAATTCGCTATTTGGTTAGGAATAGTGATACAACGGCTCTGGTTTTTACGGTTACAATTAAAAACTATAAACGTACGGTTAAGGTTCAACTAAATAAATTGAAAAAATGATATTTTCTTTTCATTTTTCTAGTACGCAGCATTTTAATTGACCATATTAGTTAGGTTATCAAAATCCGGGAGCGAAATTTGAAATGAGTTCCTAAACAGACTTCAGCAAATTTGTCTGCCATGTATTTCTTATGGGAGATTCAAAAGTGTGATTTTTGGCGTTTTATATGTTTATTACTATTTTGGTCAATGTTTATCGATTTTTTACATTAATGATATAATAATATACCTACTATGTACACTTTTATGAAAGAATAATGAAAAGAATGGGCTCAAATGTGGATATAAATAATAATCCGGTAAGTACCTACCTAGATACGGTTATTATTTATATGAAATGTCCATATAAATAATGTCCATTGTTAGGTATGTAAGGTTTCATTAACTAACTAAACAGATATTGCACAGCAAACTTGATGATACTAATGGAAAAGCCTTGGAAAAACAACGGTATTGTGCTTTATACCTTTCGATTGAATAGATGTTCTGCACTTATTCCTATCATATGCATACTCTGTTCAGGTCGGGGCAACCAAGAACATGATACATCAGTTGATGCTCATACTGAATGTACTTTTAATAAATTTAATTAGGCATCAAATTGAAAAGATTTTAAGTTAACTTATACTACATATTCTGGCCTCTAGGAAAAAATCACTTATGGTTCCGAGTTTGATTAGGTAGGTACTCTATTTTCACCCATTTTCTAACCAACACTCAAAATCAATTATTTGCAATCAGAAAAAAACAGATAAGTCTGTGATGAAAACTGCAAAACGTGAAATAGGTAAATACATATTGCCGGTTTTTAAATTAACACAATGAAATTATAATTTATTATGTAAGAAACTCTTATTATAACCTACACAGTACACAGATACTGTGGTACCTACCTCTCAAGGACCATACTTCTGTGACCATACCATATGTCAAACCCCTTCCTCTCTGAACCATTGGATCAAGCAACAACACACGTTTTTCATACAAACATCGCCTTCTAAAATTGGTAATATTTTTATTTTTATAATGTTTAATCAATATTTTAACACTCTCTCAGTCAAATAAAATATCAAACAATGTATTAATCAACTTTTTTCACTAAGAGACTTTCTATATCGCGTCTACAACTCCCTAAACTTGAGTCCCCATAAGACATCAATACATTAATTTTTAAACTAGGAACCCGTGCCAATTTGAGATCATAACCTAACTAATATGGTCAATTGTAAATTTAATTAACCTACATTTTAATTTTACCCGACATTCTTAGTTACTGGCATGCAGGACAAACACACACTCATATATGAGTTAAAATAAAATATAAAATAAAGTTGATTCAGACACGTAAAAAAGGACAAAAAATACAAAAACACACATAAAACACATACTGTCACATAAAAAATGACACGTAAAAAATACAAACAGACTGTCCCGACTCATAAAAGCCTAAAGCGCTTCCACAATCGCGATTGGCACGTGATACATGTGTGTGTGGCAGCAGAGACTGTTTGCCGTGACCATTACGCCGCGATCCGATGGTCAGCATGACCGATACATGACCTTGTGAATAACCGTCAAAAAATCGCACATGAATCACGGTTACGATTAACCGTTTGACAACAACAATCGTGTCTTACTCAGAGTATATAAGAGCAAGTGGCATCAACAAGTAGGTTGTATTTTCTTCATTTTTCTTCTATTTTTAAGGTTAATTTTTGCTTGCTTTCTGTATTTGCATACCTTTCCTTCCGCAAAAGCAGACTCTTACGGGAAACCTGGCACCAATCTACTCGGAGCTTCCACCATTTCCCAACTAAATACTCTACTGCGCGTATCTCTAAATGTGTTTCAAATGGTTTCAGATTCACTAAGTAGTTTCTTCTATATGTTAACATTAACAACACCACGTACAAGCCTGTCTAACCAGCTGGGTGGCTATTCTTGAGTTCGAGAGAACTTGGAAGTTCTCATGAGAAAATATGAGATCACTTCCCCGGAAGTTCACTTCCCTTTCTCCTCGTTGCTAAATCGCTATTCTTGAACGTAGCTGGATGGGAACGTGATATGAACTTTTCGTCACGATTGTTGCAACGTTGCCGGTGATACTTTCGAGCTCTAGCCAATCAAAATCGAGAATTTATCAGCTGTTTATTATTATTTATGTCCATGGTCCATGGCGTTATAACCTAAAAATCTCTCTAATCTATGCTAAAAATGTGCCACTAATCTTAGTATCAAGAAAAATGTGTGTATTATTCTGTAAATCGCTGTACATTATTACCATTATCTCTGCTGCCATTATTACTTTTGAGGTTAAAGAACAGATTTAATATAATATCGACATCATAATAGTGAGCTAGTAAAGTACTAGCTAGTAAAGTACAGAAATGAATATATATTTTATACGCTTGGGTCATGAAGAGTGAGAAGAATTTGCCAAGTTAAAAACTCATGATCACACAGAGGATAGTATTTGCAGAGGATGAATTCTGGCAACAATATGCAAAACATGAAAACAATATATAACTGCAAGAGAAATGTGTCAGATCGACGCTGATTCTAAAAGAGAAGAGGCTGATGTACCTATGCTATTCAGCGGATCTTCAAAAAGTTATAATGTTGCCTAGAATGGAAGAATTCAAGGTTGTCTTGTTTACTCCTAGAATCGTAGTATTCAATGAAAGCTTTGTTCCGGTGGGACCGAAAACGCCTGTCAAACCAATCACACCTCTGGCACGAGGCTATCTGGCAGGAAAAAAGAAGAAATAATAATCTCCTTTTATTCTTTCTTTTTAATTAACAGGGATGCCAGAATCATGACTCTTTGGCTAGACAACTGCTCGCATAAGAGCTCCGTCAAGAGTTTTAATGCATATTTTCTAAAAATTGTCTCAAGTCTTTATTGTTGTATACAAATTTGAGGTGCTAAGTATATTTTTCGTGTGCAGTAATTGGTCTAATGAATTTTAATTTATAATAGGTATATAATATTCAAGTGTAATTATAAGTAATATTTTATCTTGTATTATTTTTTCTAAAATTTAAATCCTTCTATACTCAATGGTAATTGTTTCATTTCAAGTAAGTACTTATAATTTTCTTAATCAGAATAGCAAATTTTTAATAGATTAATTTTAATAATTTTACATTTCTTAATTGTGTTTTAAACTTAATTTTTTGGATAAGAATATTATAAAACAGAAATACTGCATAACATAGTAAAACGACATAATGGAAACCATATGCATCCTAAAATATATTAATAAAAGAGATGTTAGATAATTTTGCAATACATATATATATATTATTATTATACATCATAACCAACATATCAAAAATTATACAAGAAAATATTTATAAGTAAATGGTCTTGCTAGTTCTTTTGAAACTCGGAAGTATTTGACAAATTTTACATCGGATAATGTAGATGGGTCTGTCATTTGAAGCAATTAACGTTCTCCATCTGCTTGCTCTTCAGCATTGTGCAAGTCACCCAATACCACAACCGCTTCCAACATTTCATCAAGATCCATGACCGTAAAACTGGCTTGATATTGCCTATCAATTATAATAAATTTGACATTATTAAGAAATATATTATAAATATTATTACATACCTGTAAATTGAAATACCTATTTATATAATTCTTACAATTAACTATAATTTCTCTCAAGATGACATTAATTTTTAATCACTACATTCTATAAGTTGGGTTAGAAACTCAATTTTCTCAGGAGAACTTTATACTTGTCATATAAAATACCATGCGAATTCAGGTTCTCTTACAAATCAGTGAAGTGAATGCTTCGTGGTTTTCAAGAATAGCAAATGTTTGGTTAAGAGAGAACTCCGCCCACTTCTCATGAGATAATCTACTCCCCGGATTTCAAGAATAGCTATTCCAGCTATGCGGTTGTAACTCCACCCTTCACCATGTAATGTAGCTGCCTCAACGCATTCATCACGAGTTAAATTTCTGGTTTGGCGTTCCATTATTCACTAATTATTGCTGGACTGTCAACAAAAAACTAATGACACAGTTGTCAGTTTATGACGTGTAATCTTCGATTTCCATAGCTTGCTAGCTGTTGTCCGATAAATGCATTTCATGTGAATAAAAGCATATGGTGTTTCAAAACGGTGTATTTCATGAAGTAACAGAGATAAACATGTGAATAAAAAAAGAAAATGTAGAAAAAACATGAGGCTTTAAATTGGCTATAATTGCAATAACTTGCAATACCTTGTATAGCCCACAGGACGTTTTGAAATTTCGGAAAATAACATAACATTTTTATCGCACCTGGTATAATATCAAAATCATTCGTTTTACCAAAACAACTAAGACAGTGATATTCCTAAGAGAAAAACCTACAATTTGAAAAAAAAATCGACCAAAACGAACAAAAATTGTCGAAAATACATAACGTCAAATTTGAGTTAACTTTTTGGTTGTGCGTTAAATAAGTTGCGCAGTGTACTTAGAAAAAAGCAAATACAAAAATGTATTTCAGGTTTTCCGTTACCTATATGTTTTTGTACTAAATTTGACATTTTTTTTTGACTTGAATTCTACCTCTTTTTTTCTTCTGTTGTTTAGAGAACAAAAGAAAATGCATCTAAAATTCAATAAATCCCTTAAAAAATATTTCGGTTAAACGATTTGAAAAATAAGGACATTCGCGAGCAGTTGCAAGTAAACGACTCTTACAAATAAATTTCTTGTCAATATGACAACGGTTTGATGTCTAGATTATAATTTGGTATTAGAAAAAAATATTCAAATAAAACTCTAACCGGGTATAATTCTTATTAAAATATGGCTAAATCATAAAATAAACAAACAAATTAAACTAATTAACGCTAAAATTAACGTTAAAATCAATAATACAATAGAATGAGCCAACGTTCTACAGTAATTTGCATCCACATTTTCCCAAGCGTTCTCAACGACCAACAAAAGTTTTTCCCTGTTTGGCGGGCGAAAATTTCTGACGTGAATCTCCAATCGTCCCCAAGCGGTTTCAATTGGATTAAGATCGGGACTTCTGGATGGCCAAGGCAAAACTTGAAGGTTGTTATCCAAGAACCACTCCACTAAGTGTTAGAGGATAAAATTGTCTGGATATAATTGCTGCACCGATGGTAACAATGTTTTGCAGCGAATGTGTATAATGTTCGCCATTTAGCCTTCCTTCCATATACCGGCAGATTTCTGGACTAGCCACGCCTATCCAAGCCCACATATTACATATTATAGAAAAACGACAGCTACTATTAACTGGCTCGGTATATCATTCTTCGTACCGTGAATCTCTTGGTCTATTCACACGAAATGACCCATCGTGGCAAGACTGGAACATTTTTTCGTCAAAGAAAATGACATTTGACCAGTAATCTTCATCTCTGTCAATTTGTCAAAGAGCAGCCTTGCTTCTTTGCTGTCAGATAGCCAAGGCTTTTTAACAGCTGCGTAATTACTTCTAGCTGTTCACAAGGAAGCAGGAAAACTGTACAATGACAAGTTGTTGCAGCCGTATCAAAGGAGTTTCTTCTTAACCTATTTATCCTTTCTTCATCTTGAATCAAATTGCTTCTCCTTGCAGCTCCAACTCCATGATGGTATGCTAAATCCTCACCTTACAACCATTTTTTTTTAAATTTAAATATGCAACTCTTGCTAACTTGGGAAAGGTTGACAGTAGCACTTAAAGGCCACCCAGCATTCAAATAATTTATGACGCGTGTCTTTTCCGCTTGTGTAAGCTTCACTATGGTTTAAATTTATGAAATAGAAATAAATTTAACAGGAAGTCAGGTTTTGACATATCAAATTAATAAATTAACATCTACAAATTACTTCAAAAATCCACAATTATATATATGAAGTAAATAAAATCGTTTACACAAAAAACACACTACACAAGACATCTACACGAAAAAAGTACCTACACTGCACGTCGTACATAACTTATAAACCTGCGCTGATATTTTTGGCTATAGATGTGACCTCGATAAGAGGGGGCCGGGACCGAGCGGTACGATCGCTTTTTACCCCTAACACTCGGCGAAAATACTAGTCAATTTTGTTAATTAACACGTTGACATCCGCGCCATATTGTTTATTTACGACCCGTTAATCAATAATGGAGATTTACTTTTGCCCCGTCTCCAGAATCATAAATAAATTAGCTAATCAATTATATAATTACTATTTTTATTAAAAAACGTTTAAGAACAAATTTAGAAATAAATGGGCACCACCAGCGGAAAATCTACTAGCTCAGAACACGTAGGGTGTGCGTTCGGAGGCCTTAGGATTCAGACAAATTGAAATACGGATAATTTTTAATTTTTACCAACGGTGATTCTTTACCTAAGGTTAGGGCTAATGGTCAAGGCACGTGGCAAGCACAAGTTTAATTAATAACACTTCAGGTGAACTAAACGCAAATTATTATTTTAAATAAAATCACTGATTAGAACAATAAAAATGCATGAAAATTTAATGACAATTCGATCTCTCAAAAAGTAATGTCAAAGTCAGAATTAAATTATCCTTCAAAAGGAAATATAAACGTAAGCTGTGGGTCTACGACACGTAGTAACTGTACACAAAGTTAATCACCACAGCGAACTAATGCAAGTAGTGATAAAAAAATATATAAAGGATTAGCCGCGGAGTCGCGGTGCCAAGGAAACAAAAGTACTTATATCGCAGGTATAAGTCAGAATCTTGTAGGTATATGACAATATGCCGTCAGAGGACAGAGGGCTATTATTGCAGATTTATGCACAAAAAATATGGGTGTCACTTCAAAAAGACACATTGATGTCTTAGTTAACTTTTAAGATAGAAAGTTCAAATTTGTATATAAGAACTTCTTGGATACGGTAATTTTTTATTGTGTAAAAAAATAGCGCCTGCGTATTTTCTAACATAAAATAGCGATTTTATTCGGATATAGTTTATTATTACTGACCATAAACTGCAAAGATATAATTCTAATAATAATAATAACATAAGATGAGAAAAAAGACTAATTATTAGGCACGCCATGTGTCAAAACACGTCCCAACACATAATGGAGGATTACCAATACACTTCTTGCATTCCCATGGTGTTTCTTTTTTTTTTTTCTCGCTAGAACATTGTCTACATCTTTTATAATACGCCCTTTCTTTTCGAACTGTCTTGAACAGGAATAGCTTGCAAAATGTGGGTCGTTGCCGCCTCGCCTAGTAGCATTTTCTCTGATTTTTACTGATACCTCTGCTACGAATTCCCTACCATCTTTTTTCCTGCTACTCCTGTCTTATTACTTCTTCTCGAAAATATGAAATGTTGGTCCTTTGTCTAAATTATATTTATAAATATGGAGAGAATTCCACATGGCAATATTCAACAAGTGAAATATTTGTTTTTGTACCATCTAATTTAAATCAATTATTAAAATGGGTGTCCGTCAACATGTTAACATAGAGATATTATATGGGCCTTTGGTTTTGGATGAAATGTAATCAAATGTACATACATCAAGCTGGATAGGCTATCTAAAGTCTAAAGCATCAGATAAGTATAGACTTATTTTTAAAGGCAGTGAAGCTCTATATCCGCAGTTCCCAGTTAAAGTATGACATGATGTCACATCCAGATATATATCTGATCACTGATCAAGTGTAAAACTAAACGAAGATGTAGGTTCTCTGTCTAAACATCTCAAAATATTCTCATCTGATGAATGTTAGTCTTATGTTTGTAAAAATATGCTTTTATTGGAAAGATGTGTAAAACTAGGTTATGTTAAAAGTTTGAGGTTTCATTATTAAATGTTTTTCTAAACCACTAAACATTATGTTTTCATTGTCAATTAAGATATTATATTGTCTATAATATTACTATACTATTGTCAGTGTTGCAGGCTATAAAGCCTAGCCTGCAACGTTGACAATAGTTAGCACAACTATCCGAAACAAATTTGTAATTTAATTTAAATTTAAATTAAATTTATAATTATAATTTAAACTTAAATAAAACATATTTTTTTGCAGCAATTTCTCCTAATTATAATAATGATTAATGTTTTACTTACAACTAATTATTTTTTAGGACGGGACAATCTTTTTACTATCCGGCTGTAAACCTACATTAGTTTCAACAGCAGAGACATATGATAGAATTTGAGAATAATGACTGAACTTTTGTTTGTAAAAATATCCTTTTATTAGATAGATGTGTAAAACTAGCTTATGTTAAAAGTTTGAGGTTTCATTATTAAATGTTTTTCTAAACCACTAAACATTCTGTTTTCATTGTAAACTAAGATATTATACTGTCTATAATATTACTATACTATTGTCAGTGTTGCAGGCTATAAAGCCTAGCCTGCATTAATAATAGTTAGCATAACTATCCGAAACAATTTTTTAATTTAGGTAATTACAACTGATTGTAATAATTACCAGATTTGAACATCAGGGTGTTTAAATGACATTTTAGTTTAGACAGTTGTCATCTAAAGGACAAAGCTCCGGGTAAGAAGGCCTTACCATTTAGAGAATTTCTTTAACAGTAGGTAGCTGACTACCTACATACATACCTACCTACATAACGTCGCCCCAGAACCAGACTATTCCATGTCCATTTTTTTTTAATATTAAGGTTTTAATTCCAAAATAGCCTATGTTTAAAGCTCTTTATGCCAATATATTCCAAGTGAGTCTGTCCCATATATTTATCGCGATACGCCGTGTTCGTTTTATTCTATGTCCATTCAACTTGATTAAAATCCGGACCAAAATATACTATCTGACCTCGCCCAATAAGAATGAATGAAATCGCGTCACGCTCACGTGTGGACATAGAATAAGTTGGCTCCAAACTATTATTATTGTGCAGTGATGTTTAGTGCTTGTTTGTTTTGATTGTAATTAAGTGCTGATTTTTGCTTTTGCGGAAATATAGTTTAATATGAGTGACGAAGAACTTTCTGAGCCGTACCAAGACTCTGGGTCAGAATATCAGCCGTCAATACGTGGAAGGGAAACTCCGTAAGTTATTACTTTACTTTTCTTTTGAGGTTACGGTAAGTTTTCTATTTTAATCGTTTTAGTCGATACGATACTGATGAAAGTTTATCCGATTTGGAATGTAGAAATATTGAAATAAACTTAGATAAGGAAAATGAACATGTCGATCAAAATCAAAGAAGTATAAATGCCCCCGTAGATGGACGTGATACAATTAGTCCAGTAAATTTGAATCATTCCAATAGTCCGGCAAATTTAGATATTCAGGCGGCCAGGTATTTTTAATACTTTTAATGTTAGGTACATAATATTAAAACGTATATTAATTTTCAGCACTACTAGAGTGTCTGATGATAGAAATACAAGAAAACGGAAACGAGATTCTAGGAAATGGAAAAAAAATATAAGAAAAAGACTGCGTCAATCAGGTCAGGAATATAAGAGCTGCAAGGGTGGCATTGTTCCCAAAAAAAATCCTAAAAGAAACTGTGTAAATTGTCGTTTCAAATGCCTGGACCATTTTAGTGAAGACGATGTATCGTTAATTCACAAAGAATTTTGGAACAATACTGACAGCGAAAAAAGTTTTTTTTATGACAAAACAACTGAAAGATGTTTAGTAGATAGGAAAAGAAATCGACATGAAGAGCGCAAAAAAACAAAAACGTATTCGTTTAAATATTATTTTATAAAAAACGATAAAAAAATACGCGTGTGTAAGGCTTTTTATTTAGGCGTTTTGGCTATAAGCCAAATCAGCATATCCTATTTCTATACTCATAAACGTGCAGGTATTACAACAACGCCGAGTAAAGATCATAGGGGCTCAATAACTAGCTTACGAATTAAGGATAAGAAGAGACAAACAATAAGAGATCATATAGACATGTTTCCCTGCGTTCCTGCTCATTATTGCAGGAGTAGTTCCTCAAGGAAATATTTGGAAAGAACATTATCTTTAAGTAAAATGTATGATCTGTATGTACAGTACTGTAGAGAGAACAACTTGATTCCAGAAAAAAAATGGTTGTATTCCCATATTTTTAATGAAGAATATAATATTGGCTTCCATAAACCAAAAAAAGATCTGTGTGACAAATGTTCTGAGTACGATTCAAAAAAGCAAGAAAATGCTTTAATTAGTGATCAGCTAGAGGAAAAATACAGGATGCACATAGAAGCCAAGCTGTCGGCCCGAGAGGAGAAGTTAAAAGATGTGAATACCTGTAAAGAAGATGAATCTTCAGCCCTCATTTGCTTCGATATGCAGAGCGTGTTAACTTGCCCTCAGACACAAATTTCTAAAGCGTATTACAAAAAGAAATTTGCTGTGTACAATTTAACAGCATGTGATGTAGCACAAAAGAAAGGATATCGTGGATTATGGCATGAATTACTTGGCGGAAGAAAAGGTATAGACATTGCGAGTGCATTGTATCTGTTACTAAAAAAACTTTTGGAAGAAAGGCCTAACCTTAAAACAATAATTTTGTGGTCAGATTCATGTGTGCCACAAAATAAAAATTCTCACATGTCTGCAACTTTATTGTATTTTCTTAAAGAACACCCGACAGTGAAATCTATTACGCAGAAATTTCAAGTGGCTGGCCACAGCTGTGTCCAAGAAGTTGATGCCATGCATAGTGTTTTGGACCGGCATTTGAACAAACTGGAATTGCATAGTCCACTCGCCATTTTTAAAGCTATTAAGAATGCAAAATCTTAGAAGCCTTATACACTAATTCAAATGCAAAAACAAAATTTTTTGGATTTTAAAATTTTAGCAAGGAGTATGACTCTCTCTAAAGTCCCATATAAAGATGTTGTCCAGCTTTCTTATGAAAATAACTTGAACATCTTAAAATATAAACTGAAGTTTAGCGAAGTGGATTTGCACCGAGTGGCATTCTTAAAAGGTAGTGACAGGCAAAATGTTTCCAAGGCGTTTCTGCAGGAGATTCAAGATCCCATGGTTCAGCCTCCCCCTCAACCTCTTTCGCAAGACAAAATTTCACATATCAGATCCTTAGCGAATCATTTTTCAGCAGTGGATTTACAATTCTGGAAATGTATCATTAAAGATTTTTAGACGTTCTGAGTTTGATGTCAAAATGTTTATTTTAGTTTGTTATTTGAAATAAAATATTCAACTATTTTTCAATAATTCTAATAAGTTTAAGTTGTTTTTTATTATTATAAACATTATACCACTAAACTTGCAGTGTTTTTATTAATTTTCTTTAATACAGATATGGATAGAATACATTGCATAAGAAATTACTAACGCAATTATTAGTCCAAATTATTCTATGTCCAAATATACTTTTTTGCATATTTTTTTTTTCTCAAAATTCGTTGTCACTATTTATTGCAAACTGCATTTGTTTAAAAGTACATAGCATATAGTTACCAACACAAATAAAATTATACCACAATACATTTACTATTATGATATCTTAGCTTTCAAACTTTGAAAATCGTCTCCTGTAAAATTTTAAAAAATGGACATGGAATAGTCTGGTTCTGGGGCGACGATAAGGAGAACTAGCAAAACCTTGATCATATCTGAGATATAGGTTAGAGCAGCCGCACACCCAATTCAGCCACTTCTGTCTTCTGTTCATGTTGTCCATTTGGCATAGCAAGTTGGCATGTACAGAGACGTACTGTGTTAAAATTAAGGTTTCGGCGGCATAAATCGTTGTGCAGCAACTAAGTGTAGGTACATTTAGATATTTCCTATCAAAGTAAAAAGTACTGACCCCTGACTGAAAGCTCATGTTTCTAAAAATTCACAACGAATTTCGATGGTGATAGGTATGTTTAGACATTTACTATCAAAGTAAAGAGATTCATATTTCAAAAAATACGCATCTAATCTCAATCAAACAAACTACAGTCTATAGAAAATTTATTTCCCATATAAATTCATAATTTTCCAACAACCTGTTAATTTATTAGCTTAAGGTTATTTTTAAAATACACAAAAATATATTATAGATAATAATATTGTAATTCTAGTAAAGTGTAAGTCTGTTTTTTTAGGAATTGCACCAGCCTATAACTTAATAGCAGTTTTTTGTTAATTTTTTTATGCTGGAATTCGGAATGCGGAACATATAACGGCATATATTCACCAATGCAATGTAAACATTTTAAAAATATCGATGGAATAAATGAGGCACCTTTCAATATACGGTTCCAAAAAATTAATAACACTAATTAATATCTACCTACTTAGAAAATGATTGTTTTAGGAACGTTTGTCATGTTTTGACTTTAATTTCTACTGCACTTTTTAACTTTTTTATTTTTGAAAATTTATATACATACAAATTTTCAAAAATAAAAGAGTTTGTCTCTTGCCGAAAATACCAGTATATTATTATCGAAATCGCTAGTTAATTATTATATAAACAAATTGATTTATGATACTTGGTAACAATATACATAAATGGCATAAAAGAGCCCTTGTTTCTGGTGTCACTGAAAAAAAATATATGTTGTATGGTTACGTTCACTTTTAGTAGCTAACTATTTGAGAATCCGAAATCTATTGTAGGTATACTTGACGGATAAAAACAGTGACTATCGTTCCATTTTGCATGTGTTTAGAAAATCAGGTCAGCATTATTTCTGTGATATTTTATAGGCTAAGGTAAATCACACTCTGGCGGCCATTTGAAAGTGCACGACTCTTATATCAGATTTCGTTATATTTGATCTTTGTAAAACTGACTTTGAAATTTGAGGTTCATGTGATGTGTCATTATGACATTCACAATTGTCTAATTATTACTTATCAAAATTAAAAACTGTATTATTATTTTATCAAAAAAATTTCAAATTAACAAAGAACGTCCCAAAAATGTTCAAAATAAACTAAATTATAAAAATTAAGTAACTTAAAACTACAAAACTCCAACGCGAGTAGGTCTGTATAAAATTAATATTTCGTCCAGGCGCCATTTGAGTATTACACCTTGCAATCGACGTCTCATTGATGAAACAAGTGTCCTCGTGTAATCTACGTTGATATTGTGTATTGGGCGGAAATGTCTATTACCAGGTCTATTATAAATATTCTTAACAATAATCGACCATGCATTTTCAATTGGGTTTAGGTCGGGCGACTTTGAGGGCCAAGGTAGCACGTTTATATTGCGTTCATTAATCCAGTTAGTTACAATTCTTGATGTATACATTGAGCAATTATCTTGCTGGAAAATAAAATTCTGAGGATACAACATAGTGACGGACGGCAGCATAATATTGTCCAATATGCGTATGTAACTCTGTCCGGTAAGGCGCTGTCCTATCCTCCAGCAAACACCGGGACCTAGGAAACTTATCCATGCCCAAACATTGATGGAAAAACGTCCACTCCGGTCGGTAGGTTTAATATACCTCGAATTCTGAGGTCGGTAGACGCGGATGGAACCATCATGACATGACTGAAAGACCTTTTCGTCGGAAAATATGACATTATTTCAAAAGTCGTCAGGCCTACCGACAAACTGGTTCGCAAAATTAAGACGTTGTTCTTTATGCCTTGGCTCCAAAAATACCTTCTTTGCTGCCGCATAATTTCGTAACTCTGAACCCTTCACCCGCCGCCTTGCAGACCTCACAGATCCAGGGAACTCCGTTTCGAAACAGGAGGCTAAGCTAAATCCCGCAACAGGCCGTCTCAATCGCGCATGCCCGAATTTGCCGGGCACCTTTCAGGAATTTAAATTAAATGAATTTGAATGATGCCTAGTTCCTTAGTTTAGATCGCAAATAGTTCGATATGTTCTATCACAAATTTTGTTTATTTGGAACGCTAAAAGAAATCGTGAAATATTATAGATGTGTAAGATAGCTGTTAATATATTTGAGTGTGTTATGGGATGATTTATTATTTATAAGTTTACTCATACTTTATTAATAGTAATTAATTAAAATAACCAAAAAAATTAATAGTTCATTAAAGCTAAATAGGTTATATGTTTAACGTTTTATTCTGCTGGGAATGTTATTTGAATAAATCGAAAGATCTGGAATAGCGTTTAAAAATAAATAGGATAATATAGGAGAAAAGTGAATTTTACGGTATTTGTGGGAAACTGATTTTTTTTATACGTACTTACTATTAATTTTCTATATAGTCCCATTAATATTTATATTTTCTGATAGGTATTAGGTACCCAAGTATATTTTTGTGTAGGTGTAAATGATATCAATATCGTATACATTATTATATTGGCACGATAGCTCAGCGAGCTAAGACGTAGTGTGACAAATACGTGTAGTTTAAAGACCATCGTGTCAATGGGTTCGATCCCCAGCACAACAGATGGCAATGGTTGGTGGTTAATAGATGTTTGTCTGCATTTTTCTTCAATATGTAAACCCCCTTCCGCACAACTTTGACTTTAGGGGATGCCTAATTTTTGTGGTGTTTAAGCTTGCAGACTGTAATTTGGAAAACAAAAACCTTATAAAAATAAGATCAATGTAATATTAAAATCTTTATAATTTGCATTCGGTCATGCTATTGTCATGTTAGTATATATCGATATTATTATATACTAAATTAACAAATTAGTACCAAAATGGTCATAGTGATAAAAGCAAAAACAACCTTATTTTACTCCACTGCTTTTAACGCTACCAAACAACTTTTTTAACGTTTAATGTTTATATAATTCTTTGTCTTTTAAACTATTTGTTCAATAAAGACATTATTATTATATGTATGTTATATACTTACACAAGTAGATAAGAGTATATAGATAGAATAGTAGCTAGAGGTAGAGGTTAGGTAGGTATATGTTGGAATAGATATATAGGTATTAATGGATTTTCATATGATAACTTTTTTTATAACATATTAATAAAATTTTACAAGAGCAGAGTATTAAGTATATTTTTAACAGACACAGACAGAATGAACTACGAAATACAATGATGACTTCAAACACGCTGATTGGAATAAACATAATTCCATACATATATATCGAGAACGCAAAACAGAGTTCAAGTTCTTCTAAAATAATTATGAAGCATCATGGTCCTTGTATAGTTCTTATCTAGATCGACAACTAGCAAAATTAGAACAACAAAATTGTAAAGAAAATGTAAGGAGCCACTGATCTCTTATTAATTTTCTTGTGTGCCTATTTCTTGTGCTGCTGTCAAAGAATACTGTACTCTGTGGTTATATTATTATTATATATTATATAATACATTATGTATTATTTTGTGTTCCTTTATTTCAAATTAATTTGGCGATCGGCGCGCAATTCGCGCATGCGCTGTTGGAACGGCCTGGTGCGGGATTTATCTTAGCCTCGAAACAGGCCGTCACTGCTGTTTCAAAGGGATTCGTTCTAAGATGGTCTAGGAAGAGGTTGTCTTGCTCCACAGTACTTATTTTACGACGCCCTCCGCCGTGGACGTAGCGAACGTTTCCTACTGCATTCCATTTTTGTTTGAGTTTGAATATACAACTCTTACTCACATTTAGCTCATCTGCAACTGCCTGTAATGACCAATCATTTTCAAGCAATGTAACAGCTCGCATTTTTTCAGGTTCAGTTAACCGCGGCATTTAGTAACTTGAAAACTAATAAAGTGGTTTGTAAATTACGGAGTTAATTACTGACATTTGTTTGAAGTTTCAAATAAGTGTCAAAATGAAATATAAAAAGATCACATTACAATATCAAAAAAAATCGTGCACTCTCAAATGGCCGCCAGCGTACCTATAATAATATAATATATGTATAATGTATTTATGTCATTCGCAAAGGTCTTTTTGACTAAGGCTTCAATATTTTTAAATACATTCAAAACCAAATATTTTTTTGGCGTAAAGTTTTGCACATATATGAATATGACATAATAAGACATGATGAAGCGCCACCATTGAGCAGTAAAGCCAGTAAATCGCCGGCTTGTTAATGCACGTGTTTTCTAAGTGAGCGAGAAGGGAAATGTGATTTATATGAGTTGAAGAGGGATAGCGACCGATATGGTATGCCGCCGACTGGAGACCGTGGTTCTATTAACGAAAGAAATTGTGGCGAAATCTGAATATAGGGATCCAGGAAATATATAAATCTGTATGTGGAGCGTTTTGTCGCTCTGTGTCACATAGTCTACGTTCTGTGCATAACTGCCACAGATGTGCCACAGTTTATAGGCACTGTCTCTTCTGTGGCACTGTTTAAATGCCAACAAACAGTTCTGGGGGTGCTGTGTGTTCTGTGATTACTGATTTCTGTGGAACAGAATGTCAAAAATTGAAAAGTATTTTTGTTAATTTGTGGTGTTTATTAATTTGCATTCCTGAATAATGTAGAAAATATAAATTAGGTACATGCAATTCAAAAACAGCCACCATATAAAATCATTAAACGTAAATATAGGTATCTAGTATTTTGATAATTGGATTAATTAAAAATTAAACACCCATCGCTAAATTCACGCCCACAAGTTTTGACATTTCTTGTAATAATAAATGGAAAAATATAGTTATTATTTATTTGTTGTCGTTTTTTAGGTAAGGTAATTGCAATTTTATGGAAATGTGAATTCTTATACCATAATTTACTATTCCAATGTTTATGTTTAGTTTATCATAAGAAAGTTAACTATACATTTTTATTTTAGGCAATGGTTGTTGTAAGTGGTAGTTGGGTGAAAAATGTCGCAACTTACCCACATCCTATCATTAATAATGAGATAACTGACATAGTTCTCCCTAGTGACAACGAAATGGCCAAGGCAGTGTTAATTTGTCGACCCAACTCCCATGATTTTCAGGAACGTACACTAACTCTTGATCAGCCTGTTAAAGTAGGCCGATCTGTAGCTAGAGCTAAGCCAACGACAACTAATGCTATCTTTGACTGCAAAGTTCTTTCTCGTCATCATGCTTTGTTATGGTATGAAAATGGAAAATTTTACTTGCAGGTAAACATGTAATACTTAATATGATCTAACATTTATAACTATACCTATATGGCACCAACAATATATATCAGTAACATCATCAACTTGTATAATATTTCATTATTGTGATATATCTTAATCAATTTGCATATACTGTGCCAAAAGCCCATGGGGACAATGTGACACTATTAAATCAAAATAATGGACAGAGAAGATAGTGTACTCATATTATTATAGCTGTTTTCTTTTGCTTTACAAATTTGAACCACAATCGGAGATATTCAGATGATTAGCAATCTGGTTCAAAACGGATGATAGAAAGTGGGTATAAGAACAGCTGTAAATTGTGACACTTCAATTTAACATAACCTAGGTACATAACGTTTTTCAAAAGAAAATTCTAAGCTTAGCAAACATGTTTTAATGTGGTAAAAATAGTAATGATAGGTATAAAACAATTTCTTTATTTTTTGGCAAAATATTTTTTTGTCTGTATTTATGATTGCGAAAGAACTTTACAGGTCTGGGTATGTTTATCAAAAAGTTCTTATGCAAATGTAAATCCACAAATTACTAACATCTCTATTTTTACCATATTTTTTTACTTCATCTAAATCATAAGTCTTCTTCATATCTGTTTTTATTACAATTTGATATAGGCAAATATTTCACCCTTAACATGCTATGTTCAATAATTATTTCATGTTTATATGTCCTGCCAAATTTTTAAAAATTATTATAGGTTATATTTCTAATTATACGAATTCGTAAGATCGGCAACACAAGGAAAATATGTTTAATAAGGGATGGCACATTCCGATCGTGACTCAAAGTAAATGTAGTGGGTATTGAGTATTGATCCAACATCAAAAGAGGAAAGGTGCTTGAAACCTTAACATTATGCATTGAGTATAAGAATTTGTGAGCAAAAGAAAACAACTTATTTTATCGTTTAAAAGCTGGGAAAGTTATACTTTATGAAAGTTAACATTCATATTAAATTCCTGCAACATTGAATAAATATTAGTTATCTCTTTTGCATGCCTATGTTTTTGGAAATCAGCGCCTATTATAAATTAATGTGTATTACTTATAGATATAAAATATTTTTTAGGACACCAAAAGTAGTAACGGCACCTTTGTTAATAATAACAGATTATCTGCAGAAACTGAAAATCATGAACTTAGTTCAGGAGATATTGTTCAGTTTGGAGTAGATGTTGTTGAAAATAATAGAAAAGTTACTCATGGTTGTATTATTGCAACAATTAAGTTGTATCTACCAGACGGGAAGGAAGCCAAAGCAAGCCCTAGTATTACTGATAGTGATCGTCACGGTAGGATTCTAGTCATATTTTGTATAGTAATTTTTGGTAGCTTCTGTATTCGGCCAATTAAGCTGCCTACCCAATAGCTGACGTCGTAGTGTTATGGGAGCGGCTGAGAGGCAAATAAATTTATATTATTAACAGTGACTGTTGAGTTGCACAAGCTGTTTTTACATAGCACTCTTGTCTAATTGGACATAGGAATTGTTCCCCATAGACCAAGAGCCCCTGTCACTTCTCGTATGTATCATAAGTTTATGCACACTGACCATGGGAATTCATGGTATCGATGTCGACGATGCTACAGACATGTCCGCCATACATTTTTTCTGGGGCGAAGTGAGGGTAGGAGAGTTGCTGAACAGTTATAAAAAATAGGTGAAAAATATTGAAAGTTCACGACTGTGGGTAGTGGGAAACAAAAGTTTTCAATAGAATAAAGCGACGCTCGCCGGTTGTCAGTCATCTACAACTTGGCTTTCACCTGTTGCAACGTACCAAATATGTTAAGAAAACGGGCCCCAAAAATTTGCCAGTTTACGACTGACAATGGAGGGTCTTACCAATAGCCTTTGAACGACACAAATTTCGTCCGCCAGTCTTTTTCAATGGAGCGGAAGGGCGCTGGGCCCTGTAATGCTGGACTGGCAGGGTCGCAATGTAATGCCCTAATGGCATTCGAATGAAACTCGCCAGGAACAATTAACAGCGTTTATTCGGTATTGACATTGGATTAAATAATGACACAGCACAGACTGCAGACAGTGCAGAATGTGCGAATGTCTTGGAATGAATTCAATTGGGTGACCTAGTTACCGCCTTATATAATGTTGGCTAGGTCGGTACGTAGGTATTTACGGTAATTGTATTAAGTCGGCCTTGATCCGAAAAATGTCTTAGCTGGCAATTTTACTGGGTATGTTTACACCGCGTGAACTAGTTTTACTTTATATACAATAATAAATATGATATTGAATAACAAATAAGATATTGAGAGCACGTGTGGCCATTATGGCACTACAGCCCTCCAATTTTGGAAAAATTTTAGATATTTTTTTATGAAAAGTTTACGACTGACTTTCAAAATTAGGTTCAATTCCAAGTACCTAATCGGAAAATGCAATTACAAGTCGTTCGACATGTGGTGGAAATCTTGTCAGTCGTAAAAAAAAGTTAGTGGAATGAGGCTCTGTAGAGCACGGCTGCTAGTTCTGGATTTGTATCATCAGGTGTTTATGACTGACACTCGAAAATGTAGTTACAACGGAAGCACGTAAAGGTAAAAATACATTTCTCAACTGTTTATTGTATGGATAACGCCCTGTCGGTCGCTAAACGAGCACGTACGCTACAATTTCTCGTTGCAGGTATAATATGACTATTATTAAAACATCACCCTTAATTTCTTAAATGCTGTATTCTGAAGACTGGCACTTTAATATTTACCTGAATTTGATCTGCTGGATCGTTGAATCCATGTGTCAGTCAGCTCACGTGTCTGTGGAATATTTTCAGTCAACAAATGGAGTGCCGCGTGAAGCGCTCTGATCTGTATTTGGAGATATATAATTACAATTTCTAGAATTCCATATCTTATATGAAGTGTTTGTGACTGACACTTGAAAATTAATTTACAACGGAAGCACGTAAAAGTAAAAATACATTTCTCAACTGTTTATTTTAACTGTTAAAGCAATAGCGGTAGCATTTGTTCTATGCCTGTGCGCATGCGCAGGGACGCAGGGGCAGCGTTGGGTTTGCTATTACAATTGTACTAAATCTATTACAATTGCATCTTACTTAGTACGCTACTACGCCAATTGATAATAAAGCCAAATTCTATTACGATTTCAATATAGGTACAATATTCATTAATTTTTGTGTAAAAATATCGTCACCGAAAACCGATATTAACAATATAATTTTAATATATTCTCCAAACAATAACAGTTCAACAATACTTTTACATTTTCCACTATGAACTCTGTCACTGCATACGGCGCCGGCGCGGCGCGGTGTACGAATCGTACGATACGCATGCGCCGTGCCACCTGTCATATTACAGTTCCGACCAGAGACCAGAGACATTTTTAAAAGGTCTCTTGTTCAGACACAGAACTACATCAACCAAGGATTATAGACTAACACGATTTCTTATCGGCCACGTGTTGTTAGACAAGATCTGACGTCAGCGGTTAAGTTTGGCCGGCATCCTTTTGCGCCAACGGTCTGTTCCAAATTGATGCTTGGTCAGATAACCCTTCTCTAGCCACGATGTTAATGTACAAATGACACACTACACAAACGCCGGAAAATACACCGGTGGGGCAATGACCCTACGCCGTACGTATCCGCTGACGTCAAAAGCGTGGTGGGGGCCTACGAGATTTGTCTAACGTTGCGCTTATGGGGATAAGCAATCCTGTTTACTCTATCATAGACAAATAGTCTATAATCGTTGCACATCAACCACATGAGTGGTA
The DNA here is from genome assembly GCA_964058915.1 of Tetropium fuscum. Taxonomy (NCBI): domain Eukaryota; kingdom Metazoa; phylum Arthropoda; class Insecta; order Coleoptera; family Cerambycidae; genus Tetropium; species Tetropium fuscum. The sequence continues at coordinate 125,695 of CAXKVY010002461.1, forward strand.
AGTTCTCTTTCTTCTGTGGTTCAGACTTAACTCAGGTTTACTTGACTCAGGTTCGTTTCAGTGAATTTAGATTTAGTAATTCACCGCCATCCGCCAGGTCACAGAAGGGATTCTGTGACCTGTGTACGTCGTTCATCGAGATATATGCAATGAAATAACGAAATACATAAATATACTTTCGTTTGTATTCGAATTGGGTGGCAATATCAGGTATTCGTAATTAATTAGTTATTGTATGCACTTAATAAAATGTTGCGTACCTTAATATGTAGCTATATATATTTTTTAAATATCCCGCTAAATCTAGTACAATTTAGTACAATCTATTACAATTGGATGCCATGTTTTAGTACAAAACATTTCAACCAAAAACCCAACGCTGCGCAGGGGAATAAATGCTTGTTGCATTCTCATTCAAATGACGTATATTTTAATTTTTACCGTATCTTGCCACACTTCACATGATTATGGGTGACAAATTCTTGATTTATGTGGTGCAACTAACATTCTATAATTTTTGTTAAGCATACTTTTTTTTTTTCCCTTATACATGGTGTCGTATTTATTTATTTATGGATGTAGTCAGCAGGCAAAGCCCAATTACAGGAAGTATATCCTTAAATTTAAAATTCAAATTACTTAAAATACAGACTAAAGTAACAGATAATAAAATTATATAAACCTATAATAATAAACTAAATTACAGAAGCAGCTATTAATTTTCAATTTAGAAGCAAGCTGGAAATCTTGTTTTTAAACTGTTGTTTGGTAAGATGGAATATATCAACATTTGTAATACTATTATGACTTCTACATACAGTGAGCTCGTAAAGTTTGGAATAAATTCAATTAATCGTTATTGAAGGATTTTCACAGGAAATCCTCGGACACGTCAACTTTATTTTATAAAATGTCACTTTTTTCAGCCATCGATTTTTGTTTTGTTTTGTTCGTTTTTGAGCTATGACGTCATCGACAATTTTTTTAAATGACAACCCATATTTTTTTTCACGGATTTCGATAGAGCACATTTTTCTGAGTGCGAATATGTCAAAAACATAGTACCTTTAACATTAAAGTGTTCGAGATATTCGGTTGCAAAGTTTTAAGAATGAATTATACAAGCGATGACCAAATGCTAATCATTTATCAAGAAAGCGCAGGAAAAACAACAGTTTTGACAGTTGTCACAATTTTGAAGTTTTTCCTCGCAAGTTTGTGTTTTAATCAGTTGAATAATATCATTAAGTAAGTTGATTAATCATTATTCCATCATAATTCATTTTATTTAAAAATGGTCCGTCGTTTGAGTGAAAGGGAAAGAATCGAAATTTTGATGATGATCGGTTACGGGGACAGAGCTCGCACACAAGTAGAAGTTTGCCGTTTATTTAACAACAAATATCCAAACAGAGAACCAATTACACAGTCCACCGTTAGCAAAATAGAACAAAAGTTTTTAGAAGTGGGTCATACGAGAGATCGCCCTAGAACGGGTCGTCCACCAGTGCAACAAGATGTTAAATTGAATGTTCTACTAGAGCTTCAAGAAAATCCCCATTTACCCACCCGCCAAGTGGCGGCAAACAACGGAATAGTTCAAAGCTCCGTCTTGAAATATTTGAAATTGAACAAATGGCATCCGTATAAAGTGGTTTTGGTCCAAGAGTTAAACGAAGATGATCCTGACCGTAGGTTACAGTTTTGCCAAACCATGTTGCAACGCCTGATTGATGACGACGGATTTTTACGCAATATTGTTTTTTCTGATGAGGCTACCTTTTATCTCGACGGCACAGTTAACCGGCAAAACTGTAGATATTGGTCTCCTGAAAATCCACACTGGAAAATGGAAACTCGTAGTCAGTTTCCACAAAAAGTTAACGTTTGGGCTGGTATTGTAGGTAATCGTATTTTGGGCCCATTTTTCTTTGAAGGCGTATTAACAGGTGAAATATATTTAGAATTTTTAAGAGACGACTTAGTCCCTGCACTTGCGGTACTTTACCCAAATGACGTAGATCCAGATCTGCCCCATCACACGATATGGTACCAACAAGACGGTGCACCAACCCATTTTGCAGTGATCGTTCGCGATTATTTAAACCATGTATTTCCTAACCATTGGATTGGTCGCAGGGGAACTATCGAATGGCCCCCTAGATCTCCAGATCTCACTCCCCTAGACTATTTTTTATGGGGCTATTTAAAGAGCAAAGTCTATTTCAATAGACCAAATACCATCGAAGAATTAAAGGACAGAATTCGCAATGAAATTCGAACCATTCAATACGATACTGTTGGTAAGGTTCTGCAGGAGTTTCAGTGGCGGATGGGATATTGCCAGGAAGTGAATGGAGGTCACTTTGAAAATTTACTCTGATTTTATTTTTTACTTTAATTATTTATCATTTATTTGTTAAAATATTTTTTTATTTGTTTAAATTGTTGTTAAAAAATTAAACAGATTACTCCCGAATCTTTCAAAATGTTCGATAAGCTACCAAAATAAATAATATTACTCCTTAATCTTTTAAAATGTAATTAGCTATAAGCTATTAGAATCAATAAGCTATTAAAAATCTTGACCCGCCCGATAGCTTATGCATGGTGCCATGGTACATTTTATAAACTTTGCAACCGAATATCTCGAAAACTTTAATGTTAAAGGTACTATGTTTTTGACATATTCGCACTCAGAAAAATGTGCTCTATCGAAATCCATGAAAAAAAATATGGGTTGTCATTTAAAAAAATTGTCGATGACGTCATAGCTCAAAAACGAACAAAACAAAAAAAAATCGATGGCTGAAAAAAGTGACATTTTATAAAATAAGGTTGACGTGTCCGAGGATTTCCTGTGAAAATCCTTCAATAACGATTAATTGAATTTATTCCAAACTTTACGAGCTCAGTGTATAGTGGTTAATGGGCAATTAAAATGATGGTAGGAATTGGGTATTGAAAAATAAAATGTTTGTTGATTTCTAGATACTTGTCTAGGGACGTTAAAATAAATTAGTTCCAGTAGCACAGGAGAGTCTATCAAATTGTGTACAATCTTAAATAAAAATAGTAAACCCATAATCTCGCGCCGCTTACGTAGTGAGAAAAAGTCGAATTCATCTAATAAAAGTTGGTATTGGTAATTTCTTTCAGGATAAAAATTGTGTTTTTTGAAGAATAAATATTTTAAAAATTTCTTTTGGACGAATTCAACGACATCAATATATTTTGCATTATGGGGGTTCCAGACAATACTGCAATATTCCAACTTACTTCTGACAAGGGAGAAATAAAGAGTACAAATTGCATCCGTTGATGTAAATTCCCTGCTGCTACGTATGACGAACCCCAACATTTTTATAGCTTGTTTCTTAATATGTTCAATATGGTTGTTGAATGTTAATTTCGTATCAAAAGTGACACCGTAATCAGTGGTTTCAAATACACGAGTTAACAAAGTGGAATTGATAGAATAATCGTAGGTACGTACATTCATTTTTCGGTGATACGTCATTATTTTACACTTGCCTATATTTAAAGATAACATATTCTTCTCACACCAATTGTTTAGAGTTATCAAATCATTTTGCAGAAGGTGACGGTCCCCTATATCTACTATTTCTCTGTAAATTTTCATATCATCAGCAAATAGAAGTTTTGGGGAATTAATTTTATAACAGATATCAGCAATAAATAAAGTGAATAATAAGGGTCGTAAATTTGAACCTTGTGGCACACCGGAACTGGCAACAAATGCAGTAGATTTGACACCATCAATTTCTACAAAAAGTGTCCTACCGTACAAATATGATCTAAGCAAATTTATAATGTGACTGGATATTCCAAAGAAAGATAATTTTCCCAATAACAATATATGTGAAACGCGGTCAAACGCTTTGCTAAAATCCGTGTAGACAACATCAACTTGGTGTTTGGCATCGAGCGAATTTGATGTAAATTGTGTGAAAAAGCAAAGATTACTTTCCATACTACGCGCTTTAATGAAACCATGCTGCTGTTCTGGTATAATATGTTTTACATGTACATATATTGTAAACTTATAATATTGAGGTATACTTGGATATTTTTGTACTTTTTTAAGGGCCCAGTACCTTTTTGCCATGTAGTATATGACTGACGGTTATAGATTCTCGATGTGTGCATAACAAATAACTTGTCCCTAAATTTTGAAATGTAAACTTATCATAAAAAAATATCTAAAATTTTTCTAAAATCAGACGACCCAGCGCCCTTCCACTCCATTGAAAAAGACTGGCGGACGAGATTTGTGTCGTTCAAAGGCTACTTGTAAGACCCTCCATTGTCAGTCGTAAACTGGCAAATTTTTGGGGCTCGTTTTCTTAACATACTTTGAACGTTACAACAGGTGAACGCCAAGTTGTAGACGACTGACAACCGGCGAACGTCGCTTTATTTTATTGAAAACTTTTGTTTCTCACTACCCTCAGTCGTGAACTTTCACTATTTTTCACTTATTTTTTTATAATCGTTCAGCAACTCTCCTACCCCCACTTCGCTCCAGAAAAAATGTATGGCGGGCATGTCTGTAGCATCGCCGACATTGATACCACGAGTTCCCATGGTTTACCAGTGTGCGTAAACTTATGATACGTTCCAGAAGTGACACGGGCTCTTGGTCTACCAGCTGTTGCAACACTGCTGAATAGTATAGAGAACGGTTTGCATGTGTTCAGTTACAATGCAATAATTATAATTTGTTGTGTATTTGGTTTTTCATTAACTGTGAAAGCATACATAGTCAACATACATGACCATGTATGCTTTCACAGTTTTGAAAATAAAGAAAATATTGCAGACAAATGAATAAAATATTTATAATTGCACCACAAATTCATACATCAAAGTACGTAGTCTAAGGAATAGGGAAATTTATAAAAAAAGACGTGTGTACACTAAATAAAAAACTAGAAGCAATAGTAGCTACACAAAAGCGCACTTGTCACTTTTTTGGATTTTGACCATTTTCCAGCACGCTCTAGCGACGGAACGATCGGCCCTAGAAAAAAATAAAATGCATTAAAAATGTAGGAAATTTTGTCTACTTTAATTTTGTATAGAATGGCCTTTTCGATAAAACACATAGTTTTTGAGATATAGACGAGAAACCAAAAAGAAATTTTTATTTTTTTTGCAAAAAGAAAAGGGGTTCTGGGCAAGATTCCTTTCAGCAAAGTTCAAATTCTTGTTCAGCGACCCAAAAAACAAAGAGTGAGAAAATTACGTCTATGGCAAAAATGTCCCCTATTATTTGCCTTTCTTTTTCCTAATATGCCAACGTACTATTTCTTTTTGCATTAAAATTAAACTTTGCAACATGAATCAATTGTTTATGAACTGTCATATATTTGACATTCAGCAAAGATATGAGAATTTTACAATCAAATACCATATAAATGTCTGTTTTTTCAGGAATTGTACCTTTAGATGATTTATATAGATTGAATCAAATTATCCAAGAAGCCAATCAAAGGGAACAATGTCTCGAGACTAAACTCACTGCCTTGCAGCACGTCGTAGATGAAACTCGAAAATCTGCTGAAGAAAGTTGGCAAGCTTATGTAGGGGAAGAGCGTTTACTTTCGAGAGTGTCAGCCTTAGAAAATCAGTTGCAACAAGCTAATAAGAACTGGGGGGATGACAGGTTAAGAGAAGAACTCACTAAGTTGCAGGACGAAAACGAAGCATATCAAATAGCAGCTAAAGAAGCATTAGAGAAACTACACTCTGAGAGACTGCAAGCCATAGCACTGGCTATGGAACAAGAGAGGGCCAGAATCACAGCAGAGGATGAAGCTTTACTCGCTAAGGATCAATTTACACATGCTCAACTAGAATTAGAAGTATGTAATATTTCTTTCATATTTCCTGTTTCGTAACTGATAACTCTATAAATTGAAATGTGGGCAGAGTATTGTGAAAAAAACTATTTCGAATGACAAAATCGGACTTTTTGCTGTGAATTATTTAAAGGCTCATTAAAGGCTGCTAATAAACACTAATTTCCTATTTTCGGCTCCAGCCATTTCCCGGGAAATCCTTGTTCTGTCAGCTTTATTGTGAACTAGGAGAGCATGACGAAAAAAATAATTTTAACAATTAGTTTTAACAAAAAATTCTCTAGCACAGTAATTAAAGGCTCATTCGGAACTCGGAAAATATCATTCGCTAAGAGTTTGCTGAATTTTTTCATTCTAAAAATTGGACCTAATGCCGCACGCGCGCTCAGCACGTGGGCAGAGGATAGTATAGCACAGCAGGCATTAGCATTTTATATTTCAGCAAGGGCTTGGTATCTCGGCTTCAAAATTTCAGGCTATTTAGTAGTTATGGGTAGGTGTCTTGAGGTGAAACTGTAGTCATGTGCGAGGCATGGGGGCGGCTACAGGGGGTGATGATTGTAATATGCTCTAGGTGCGATATCACCGTGGTGGTCGGTGATATCGACACGAAAATGATATGAGGGCATTAGGCCATCAAAGGTAAGCTGTAGTAAAAAGTAGAAAGTGACATGAGCATTGGGAGCGGCGTCAGCGAGATTTGAGCTGATAGTAGGTATACTAAGCACTTAAAGGCTTATATCTCGGGTTGTGGATGAGATATCGCCGTGAGTTTTGAAGAGGAATATTCAGGGGATCACATGGGACCTCCTGGTAACATAGGTGCATCCTATAGCGTCGAGACGACAACATTCTTCTGTTCCTCACGCTTTTAGGCGATCCTTGCGTGGTTTCTTTATCGCAGTGCTTTTTTGTATAAATATGAAGCTCTGTTGTCATCCCGACGCCATAGCGACGCCTCAGGATGGCAAGGAATGCACCCATGGGAACCAGGAGGTCCCATGTGATATGTGATCTGTTTGGGTTTGGTTCCTTAATTTTGTGGAGAAATGAAATAATTGCCACTTCTCCAGAACCGTAATTAGATTTGTGTTTATTTTAGTAAAAAAAATTTACAACTTTTGAAAAGAAAATGGGCGCCACCAGTGGAAATTGCCAGGCCACTGGTCCTGTCTAGCTCGGGAGCACTTAGGGTGTGAATCCGAAGGCCTCGGATACAAACAAGTAGTTGTGAGTCAAAACTAAACAACACCAATCTTACCTACGCTGTATCTGCATACATGAAGGCTTGAATTGAAAACAAATTTCAATTTGTTTAAAGTATTTCGACTGATGCGAAATGCGAATAAAATATAATTTTAAATGAAACACGTATTTATGAAAATATTGCAGAAAAAATAATAACAATGCGATCTAGATATAACGAAAATAAAAGTATATTCCAAGTAATGTATGATGTAATAGAAGTAATGTATGATGATGTTATATATTTATATAGATTAATTAATAACAGTAATTTATGAAGTCAGATGTAGTACGCGGGAGAAGTTTACAGTATCACGTCGCGGATGGCTCTGTTACCTTCCCTTAGGTATCAGGCAGCTTCTTAGGCAGCCGCGAGCGTGGTTTTTTCCTTTCATGGATTGTGGTACTTTTCCGTTGCGGTAGGTCAGAAGCGCCGTATCAAGGGGCTCTGCCTACCGCACGTGGCAACTATCCGTGCTGCTGTGCCTGATGCACCCCTAGTACCTAGTACCTACAGAAATCGTACACAAAAGAGCTCTTTCTATGCCTGCACATAACAGATCCCTCAATGATACCCCTTTTTCCCTGCAACGATATCTCCCCCACAACGCGAGATATACGCCTTCTAGTACACTTAGTGTACCTACTATTTAATCAAACCACGCTGACACCGCTCCCCATGTTCACATCGCCCCCATCTCCTTACTGCAGCTTAACCTTGATGGCCTAATGCCCTCACCTTATTTTCGTGTCGATATCACCGACCACCACGGTGATATCACACCTGGAGCATATTTCTACGACCCTTCAAGGATTGAGCTGCTTTGAACCCTTATAACAGCTACAAAACTTGGTTTAGACTAGATTTCTGTTATGAGAAATTGTAAGTGGAATTTCAACTACGTAAAACAAACATTTTACATTCTACAAAATATATGAACGTTAACAGTTTTCAAAATTAAAATTCGTTTCCAATCGAACAGTCAATAGGTTAGTTTTTTCAGACCATTGAATATTAATGAACTGTCATAAATATTTATAAAAGGTTAGGTTCGAGAAAAATATTTCAAGAAGCCAAATGTTTGTTACGTACAATTTTAAGAATGAACAAATTCAGCAATCTCTTAGCGAATGATATTTTCCGGGAGCCTTTAATAAGCCTTTAATTACTGTGCTAGGTAACTTTTTGTAGTGATTGTTAAAACTTTTTTTTTCATCATGCTCTGCTAGTTCACGATAAAGCTGGCAGAACATGGATTTCCCGGGAAATGACTGGAGCGGAAAATAGGAAATTAGTGTTTATTAGCAGCCTTTAATGAGCCTTTAAATAATTCACAGCAAAAAGTCCGATTTTTTTATTTAAAACGGTTTGTTTACTGTACTCTGGCCACTTGCTTCATGCGCTAGCCGTAGGTCTAATTTTTAGATTGAAAAAATTCAGCCATCTCTTAGCGAATGATATTTTCCGAGAGCCTTTAATGAGCCTTTAATTACTGTGCTAGGTAATTTTTTGTAGTAATTGTTAAAGCAATTTTTTTCGTCATGCTCTGCTAGTTCACGATAAAGCTGACAGAACATGGATTTCCCGGGAAATGGCTGGAGCGGAAAATAGGAAATTAGTGTTTATTAGCAGCCTTTAATGAGCCTTTAAATAATTCACAGTAAAAAGTCCGATTTTTTTATTTAAAACGGTTTGTTTACTGTACTCTGGCCACTTGCTACACGCGCTAGCCGTAAGTCCAATTTTCAGATTGAAAAAATTCAGCCATCTCTTAGCGAATGATATTTTCCGAGAGCCTTTAATGAGCCTTTAATTACTGTGCTAGGTAATTTTTTGTAGTAATTGTTAAAACAATTTTTTTTGTCATGCTCTGCTAGTTCACGATAAAGCTGACAGAACATGGATTTCCCGGGAAATGGCTGGAGCGGAAAATAGGAAATTAGTGTTTATTAGCAGCCTTTAATGAGCCTTTAAATAATTCACAGTAAAAAGTCCGATTTTTTTATTTAAAACGGTTTGTTTACTGTACTCTGGCCACTTGCTACACGCGCTAGCCGTAAGTCCAGTTTTTAGATTGAAAAAATTCAGCCATCTCTTAGCGAATGATATTTTCCGAGAGCCTTTAATAAGCCTTTAATTACTGTGCTAGGTAACTTTTTGTAGTGATTGTTAAAACTTTTTTTTTCATCATGCTCTGCTAGTTCACGATAAAGCTGGCAGAACATGGATTTCCTGGGAAATGGCTGGAGCGGAAAATAGGAACTTAGTGTTTATTAGCAGCCTTTAATGAGCCTTTAAATAATTCACAGTAAAAAGTCCGATTTTTTTATTTAAAACGGTTTGTTTACTGTACTCTGGCCACTTGCTACACGCGCTAGCCGTAAGTCCAATTTTCAGATTGAAAAAATTCAGCCATCTCTTAGCGAATGATATTTTCCGAGAGCCTTTAATGAGCCTTTAATTAGTGTGCTAGGTAATTTTTTGTAGTAATTGTTAAAACTATTTTTTTTGTCATGCTCTGCTAGTTCACGATAAAGCTGACAGAACATGGATTTCCCGGGAAATGGCTGGAGCGGAAAATAGGAAATTAGTGTTTATTAGCAGCCTTTAATGAGCCTTTAAATAATTCACAGTAAAAAGTCAGATTTTTTTATTTAAAACGGTTTGTTTACTGTACTCTGGCCACTTGCTACACGCGCTAGCCGTAAGTCCAATTTTCAGATTGAAAAAATTCAGCCATCTCTTAGCGAATGATATTTTCCGAGAGCCTTTAATGAGCCTTTAATTACTGTGCTAGGTAATTTTTTGTAGTAATTGTTAAAACAATTTTTTTTGTCATGCTCTGCTAGTTCACGATAAAGCTGACAGAACATGGATATCCCGGGAAATGGCTGGAGCGGAAAATAGGAAATTAGTGTTTATTAGCAGCCTTTAATGAGCCTTTAAATAATTCACAGTAAAAAGTCCGATTTTTTTATTTAAAACGGTTTGTTTACTGTACTCTGGCCACTTGCTACACGCGCTAGCCGTAAGTCCAATTTTCAGATTGAAAAAATTCAGCCATCTCTTAGCGAATGATATTTTCCGAGAGCCTTTAATGAGCCTTTAATTACTGTGCTAGGTAATTTTTTGTAGTAATTGTTAAAACTATTTTTTTTGTCATGCTCTGCTAGTTCACGATAAAGCTGACAGAACATGGATTTCCCGGGAAATGGCTGGAGCGGAAAATAGGAAATTAGTGTTTATTAGCAGCCTTTAATGAGCCTTTAAATAATTCACAGTAAAAAGTCCGATTTTTTTATTTAAAACGGTTTGTTTACTGTACTCTGGCCACTTGCTACACGCGCTAGCCGTAAGTCCAATTTTCAGATTGAAAAAATTCAGCCATCTCTTAGCGAATGATATTTTCCGAGAGCCTTTAATGAGCCTTTAATTACTGTGCTAGGTAATTTTTTGTAGTAATTGTTAAAACTATTTTTTTTGTCATGCTCTGCTAGTTCACGATAAAGCTGACAGAACATGGATATCCCGGGAAATGGCTGGAGCGGAAAATAGGAAATTAGTGTTTATTAGCAGCCTTTAATGAGCCTTTAAATAATTCACAGTAAAAAGTCCGATTTTTTTATTTAAAACGGTTTGTTTACTGTACTCTGGCCACTTGCTACACGCGCTAGCCGTAAGTCCAATTTTCAGATTGAAAAAATTCAGCCATCTCTTAGCGAATGATATTTTCCGAGAGCCTTTAATGAGCCTTTAATTACTGTGCTAGGTAATTTTTTGTAGTAATTGTTAAAACTATTTTTTTTGTCATGCTCTGCTAGTTCACGATAAAGCTGACAGAACATGGATTTCCCGGGAAATGGCTGGAGCGGAAAATAGGAAATTAGTGTTTATTAGCAGCCTTTAATGAGCCTTTAAATAATTCACAGTAAAAAGTCCGATTTTTTTATTTAAAACGGTTTGTTTACTGTACTCTGGCCACTTGCTACACGCGCTAGCCGTAAGTCCAATTTTCAGATTGAAAAAATTCAGCCATCTCTTAGCGAATGATATTTTCCGAGAGCCTTTAATGAGCCTTTAATTACTGTGCTAGGTAATTTTTTGTAGTAATTGTTAAAACTATTTTTTTTGTCATGCTCTGCTAGTTCACGATAAAGCTGACAGAACATGGATTTCCCGGGAAATGGCTGGAGCGGAAAATAGGAAATTAGTGTTTATTAGCAGCCTTTAATGAGCCTTTAAATAATTCACAGTAAAAAGTCCGATTTTTTTATTTAAAACGGTTTGTTTACTGTACTCTGGCCACTTGCTACACGCGCTAGCCGTAAGTCCAATTTTCAGATTGAAAAAATTCAGCCATCTCTTAGCGAATGATATTTTCCGAGAGCCTTTAATGAGCCTTTAATTACTGTGCTAGGTAATTTTTTGTAGTAATTGTTAAAACTATTTTTTTTGTCATGCTCTGCTAGTTCACGATAAAGCTGACAGAACATGGATTTCCCGGGAAATGGCTGGAGCGGAAAATAGGAAATTAGTGTTTATTAGCAGCCTTTAATGAGCCTTTAAATAATTCACAGTAAAAAGTCCGATTTTTTTATTTAAAACGGTTTGTTTACTGTACTCTGGCCACTTGCTACACGCGCTAGCCGTAAGTCCAGTTTTTAGATTGAAAAAATTCAGCCATCTCTTAGCGAATGATATTTTCCGAGAGCCTTTAATAAGCCTTTAATTACTGTGCTAGGTAACTTTTTGTAGTGATTGTTAAAACTTTTTTTTTCATCATGCTCTGCTAGTTCACGATAAAGCTGGCAGAACATGGATTTCCCGGGAAATGGCTGGAGCGGAAAATAGGAAATTAGTGTTTATTAGCAGCCTTTAATGAGCCTTTAAATAATTCACAGTAAAAAGTCCGATTTTTTATTTAAAACGGTTTGTTTACTGTACTCTGGCCACTTGCTACACGCGCTAGCCGTAAGTCCAATTTTCAGATTGAAAAAATTCAGCCATCTCTTAGCGAATGATATTTTCCGAGAGCCTTTAATGAGCCTTTAATTACTGTGCTAGGTAATTTTTTGTAGTAATTGTTAAAACAATTTTTTTTGTCATGCTCTGCTAGTTCACGATAAAGCTGACAGAACATGGATTTCCCGGGAAATGGCTGGAGCGGAAAATAGGAAATTAGTGTTTATTAGCAGCCTTTAATGAGCCTTTAAATAATTCACAGTAAAAAGTCCGATTTTTTTATTTAAAACGGTTTGTTTACTGTACTCTGGCCACTTGCTACACGCGCTAGCCGTAAGTCCAATTTTCAGATTGAAAAAATTCAGCCATCTCTTAGCGAATGATATTTTCCGAGAGCCTTTAATAAGCCTTTAATTACTGTGCTAGGTAACTTTTTGTAGTGATTGTTAAAACTGTTTTTTTCATCATGCTCTGCTAGTTCACTATAAAGCTGGCAGAACATGGATTTCCCGGGAAATGGCTGGAGCGGAAAATAGGAAATTAGTGTTTATTAGCAGCCTTTAATGAGCCTTTAAATAATTCACAGTAAAAAGTCCGATTTTTTTATTTAAAACGGTTTGTTTACTGTACTCTGGCCACTTGCTACACGCGCTAGCCGTAAGTCCAGTTTTTAGATTGAAAAAATTCAGCCATCTCTTAGCGAATGATATTTTCCGAGAGCCTTTAATAATCCTTTAATTACTGTGCTAGGTAATTTTTTGTAGTAATTGTTAAAACTATTTTTTTTGTCATGCTCTGCTAGTTCACGATAAAGCTGACAGAACATGGATTTTCCGGGAAATGGCTGGAGCCGAAAATAGGAAATTAGTGTTTATTAGCAGCCTTTAATGAGCTTTTAAATAATTCACAGCAAAAAGTCCGATTTCGTCATTTGAAATAGTTTTTTTCACTATGCTCTGCCCACGTGCTGAGCGCGCGCGGCGTAAGTCCAATTTTCATATTGATGAAATGCAGCAATCTCTTAGCTTAGAATAATATTTTCCTGGAGCATTTAATTAGCCTTTAATTACTGTGCTAATTAAATTACTGTAATTGTTGTGTAAACCACTTTTACGAGCATGCTCTGCCAGGTTAACGTAAAGCTGGACTGGAGCCGAAAATTTTGGATTAGGGCATTTAATTAGCCTTTTAATTGTCCACTTATTTTTTTTGTGATTCTGCTGACTTTGCTCTTCCAGCTTTAGGGACATTTGATGTTCTTCATCCTGATATTACGAAACTATCTTGTAAGTTTCCAGATACAAAGGTAGAGTAATTAACTCTAGATACGACTCTACATCATTTGTATCTGGTTGATGGCCAACAGCCGAAAAACCATTAAAAAAAAAGACGATATATATATTCCTAATTCAAGCGACGACTAGCAGTGGGTTAGTTAAGCTAGGTTTCTTTCCGTGATAAATCTTCATCACCATTGTGAGAAAAGTTATGTATATTTGACTACTACAATACTTTTCTCACTTTAGTGATGAAAAGAAAAAAACAAACCTCCTATTTTTCCTCATGTTTTATTATCGCGGGTATGTCGTCCTTGTCGCCGACGTTGCCTGTCGCAAATCAGTAAAACACTAGGCTGATTTCTTAACTCATTTAACGATGGTTAACTACCAACGTTATTAACAAAGATTTTCTTTTATCAATTTCAATTGTAACTTTGAAGTGTCATGTATTGACATAACTTTCAAAGTTTATAAAACCAATTTAAAGTTTATAAAACTTGATATTAATCAAGGTGACATACCTAACATTAGTTTAACAATAATATATTGTTGTTCACACTAAAATTGGGTTTTATAAACTTAAATTAAACCCAATATCTTATGTTAAAAAATTGTTTGACATATTCTTATTCTTCAACAAATCATCAGACTGTCAACAAAGTTGGCATGAATTGAGTCGTGGTAACTATATAGGTACTTTTTACCTTTATGGGTTTGCTGTCGATTCTTATGGGGAAAAATGCGCTATATAAAAAAATTAATGAAACTTTCGCCCTACCCAATTTATTATAATCAATGCTAAACAAATGAAACAGGTACATCGGACAGAAAACAAATTTATTCCCGACCTGAAACGGAATCGTTTGAGATCAAGCACGACTTATTATTTGCTGAATGAGTGGAAATAAATTGTTATTAAAAAAAGTAAAAATTTAGAAAAAAATCTCTGTAACTAAGCCGAATTTTAATTATTTGTTTCATGAAAGAACATGGCACAATTTTAAGGTATTTTGGCCCTCAGTAGAAAATTAATCAAACAATAATAGATATTTTAAACGTTATATAATTTAGGTATGCATATATAAATAAAAAATTGTATTAGCATTAAACATTGAATGATGTAAGAAATATGACTAGATACATACAAGGGTGTATCTGAAAAGTTATGTTAAAAATTGTGATTTTAAGATACGCATATTTATTACTAGTATCCGAAATAAAATCTAGTAAATATTTCAATTATTTATTTTCATTATACAACATGTAGTACAGATTAAAACATGTATAGTTGCTATACCATGCAGAGTGTTCTAAAATGATTAACATCATAGGTTTTTAGAATTCCTTTAACAGATAAAATTTAAATATATTTTAGTTACTATTTAATTAATGGTATTTAGTTGGATTTAGATCCTATATATTTATGCGGTATGTTTTATGTTATGTTTAGACAGTTTAGACACAAATTATACAAGAAATAAAATACTAACTTATTACCATACTAACTATTATACCATACAATTGTAACCACTGGGGTCTTTCTCAGATTGGGCGACGTTAAATGAAAGGGAGCGTCTTGGGTTGGCCAATATATGTATACATACATATATACACATATGATCTCATATTCCTGGGTTCGTCGCGTATGTTTTAAAGTTAGAAGGGGAAATTTTGATATTGATACATTTGGAGTTATCTTACCTCATTTGGTTTCATGATATCGATGTTAATCCTGTATGGCTAAGACCTCACATCATCACTAAGATTCACAAACTAACTTTGTCGGATAATACTGGATTTCGTTGTACAAGAGATTAATTCAAATACCTTCAAACCAAGATATATATTTAACGTTCAACAGAGTAAATTAAGACAATAAAACATTTACATCCCTTTTAAGTAATACAACTTACCGGGGGTAAAATCTCAACCAATCCTATGTGACCAACTTTACCACTTACATAATCTCAGGAAACTATTCCCGTACGCTAACGACATCTGGTTGTAAAATAGGAACTAAACATTTTACAGGACATGGATAATACAGGACATGGAGATACTCTCTCTGCATTAATTAGTTAGCTGCTCCTATGTTTTATGAAAGTATTATTCTAATATTATCTTCGGGGTAATGTTTGCCCATTTTCCCCATACCGGAACCATAAATTAAGTGACACTTTTAACTGCCCACTCACCCAAGAGATAACGATTTATTATTTTGTTAGACGTACCGCCGGGGACCGAATAATACAATAAGATTTTAGATATTTTACATTTTTTGTAGTTACACATCTGTTTACTATTTAAGCTATGAAATTTAGCTGTGATCGTACTTAAGAGAAAACACAATACAAGATGAATTACCCATTTAATGTGGACCTTCTTAGAATTCCTTAAACAATAAGCAAAGGACAACCGAATTTTTGGGTCGCTATTACTCCCGGGACAGAATTATGGCCTGGACTTTACCATTTTGTTACACAATATTCCAAAAATATAAAGAATAACAAGCACATTTAGAAAAATACATTTTTATCCAAGCAACATTCTGAGGATAAAAAACAATGCAAAATAGTCCAAAAAAGTAATTATTATTCAGTAGTTATTAATGGCCGTTTGGCTGGAAAAAAAAAACAATGCTCTGTTATAAGAATACTAAAAACCTATGATGATAATAATAGTACACTCTGTATGGTATATGCTACACGTTGGATAATGAAATAATTGAAATATTTACTAGATTTTATTTCTGACGTCAGTAATAAATATGTGATAACTTAAAATCACTTTCTTTAACATAATTTTTCAGATACACCCTGTATACTTACGGCTTTCATGCAGTGATAAAGTTATTTCCTTTAATATAAACTACGATATATTAAAATTTCATAATTTTCTACTGTGGGTCGAAATACCTTAAAATTGTGCCATGTTCTTTGCTGCATCTTGTCCATAGAATCTATATTTTTTTTAATTTCAATATTGTATATTTTTTAACAGTTTAAACAATCGAGTTAATTTGTTTATTAACAGATGAAGTTTTTCTGACAATACTTTTGGTCCCATGTAATCGATAGATATTCATGACAGCTACAATTTCCAACAAATTTTAACAAAAAATACTGTTGCATTTGTTTATTTAAACTTTAAAAAAATGGCGTATAAACAAATAGATTTTCTCGGCTATAGAAAGTTATCAATATTTATAAATTACATGGGGTGTAAGGCCCTAAATGGCAATACTTTTGAGGCTTTACGACGTATTTCTGCCAATACAGAAACACGTCATTTGTTAACTCAACAAACTAATTATCTCGGTTGTCTAAACAATTGAAAAATACATGATAACGAATTAACCAAAGTGGATTCTGTGGGAAAAAATAGCAACAAATTCTATCAAACCAATTCGACTTAGATCCAGGAAAGAAATAGTTAGGTGTAAAACTTTTATTTGTTTATAACAATTGAACGGTTGCAAATAATAAGTTGTGCTTAGTCTCAAACGAGGTGGATTGAAAAACCCTTATTTTTTGATATATTTTTTTGTGTCTGACATACCATTTTTGTTAGAGAGCAAAAGCAAAAAAAAATGCAGAACATTGTTTTAAGATGTTGTGTACAACTTAGGCGAAAATTTTGTTAGACTTTTTTGGTCCGCGCATTGTTTCCTATATGAATTGACAGTAAACCTATAATGGTCAAAAAAATATTGTTGAATCTTTACTTCGACTCGCGTAAGGAAATATTTAAAAACATATTTAATAAAAAACTTCTTTGTTCTTCTTCCCGACTAAGGGATTATTATTAATGATAACAATAATATCTCTATTCAGAGGTTAGTTATTTAATATACACTTATAACTACACAACTCAATTCACTGAACAACTGACTTCATAACGCTTCTTCTCATGTTTTTTGAAGATTACTATGATAAACTCTTATATACACAGTTTCGAAAATAGATGAGACTGACTTACACAGCGTTTCAATGGCCAAGACGAATACAGCCGGTTTGTTTAAACTGTGGAAGACGCAGACAGCAGGTATGAGTCACTCTCATTTAATTCCGAAACCGAGTATAGATAGAAATAATATGTTCTCGCTGATAACTTGGCTTATGAAAAACTTTTTCAGATCTGTTACTGTTTTGAAGGGCATTTTTGTTTTTAAACGATTTTTGTATATTTCTCTGGCTGTTTTTTTGATATAGTGGTTTGGCTAACTTTATGTGAACCTAGCAGAACACCCAAACATTTTTAAATTTTTCTCCATAATTATTGGCAAATTTTGAGCTACTCAAATTTAGAAAAATATTTTTTTCGGTGTAGTTTTCCATGAACACTTAAAATTTAAAAAAAACACAAATGCTTTTCTTCGCAATTAATTAGTTAACTAATTACTAGCGAAGAAAAGCATTTGTGTATCTGTAACTGAATCAATACAATTAGAAAAAAAAATGGGTAAAGAAAATGAGAATATATTGTATTTTAAATATGATTGTACAATAAAACCTTGTTAAATATTTTAGGAAGTTGCGCAGAAATTATATGAACAGCAAAGAAGAGCCGAAGAACAACAAATCCAATTAGAACAACGTGAGCAAGAACTGGAATCTAGATTAGAATCGGAATCTGGTAAAGTCCTGGATTTGCAGCTAAAACTACATGAGCTAAATAATCTGTGTATTCAAGATATACCATCGTTAGAAACATTGCAAGAATCAGGGGTACGGACTTATTATTTAATCTAGTCACATATTTCCTAGTAATCTGATATTTGATTGGTACTTAATTATACTTAATATATTTAAATATTAATTATGTATATGGATATATATTTCCAAAATACTACGAGACCACTTAATGAGTGCTCATGTTCATGAGCACATAGTAAGAGGTATTTTTAGGTAATAGGGGTTTAGGTACAGGGTTGAGCAACGGCAATGGGATGTGGTGGTTTTGAAAGTGTGATTTTCCGGCTGTGCCTAAATTTTTGGTGTAATACAGTTCAAAAATACAGTTCAGAATATGCATTTTTTATTGGCTGAACTTATTTTTTTTTAATAATTTGTTTTAAATGTCCTCTGTTGCAGTTTAAACATTCTTGTAATCTCTTAATTTGTTCATGGCCTCTTGTAGTAAATGTGGATTCTGGTTAATAGTGGTAACTTCCTCTCGTATTTTATTTTTTAATTCCAGGATGTGTGGGACGGGATATCTAAAGACTTTACTCTTAAGGTTACCCCAAAGGAAAAAATCAGGATCGTTTAAATCGGGCGACCTCGTCCGCCAAGCAATGTCAACAAATTTGGAAACATGCGCCTTAAAATGTTCATAGTGTGTCTTGCAGTGTGTGCCGTGGCATCGTCCTGCTGAAAAAATGGATTATCTATACCAATTGTTTGAAGTTCGTCAATCAAAAAATTATTCAGCATAGCGCCATTACGTTCGGAAGTTATCATTACACTTCGATTATTCTCTTCATAAAAATAAGGCTTGATGATACCCAAAGCTGATACACGACACCAGACAGACCTTGCTAGAATGGAGAAGTCTTTTGTGTAAATTCATTGGATTTTCTTCTGTCCAGTATCTAAAATTCTGCTTGCTTCTCACATATCCATTTAGGTGAATATGAGCCTTATCAGTCTAACAGTTCTAAGCACTGGTTACAGAAATTGAGCCGAGTAATTTTGTCCTGGTCTTTTAGTTGTTGACAAATTTGAATTTTATAAGGATGAAAACAAATCTCTATGTAATATTCGTCTTACACTTCTTCTTGATATGTCTAAAGCAAAAGACTGTTTGACAGCAGAACGCGTTGGACTTCTTAGGACTGCAGTTCTTACTCTCAATATTTTCTGGGGTACGAACCGTTTTGATACCACCGCTAAACTTTGATTTTACAGAACCTGTACCTCGAAAATCGTTCACCTACTTTAAAATTGTATCTCGCTTCGGAATATTTCCATGCCGAGGTATATGAAATTCACGAACAAAGTTTCGTTGATTCTGAACAATGGACTGTGTGCGGAAAAATGTTTCCACACTCTTTGATTAAGAGTTTAGTTGTTCATGTGGGATAAAAATGCAGTATTTTTGAAATGGAACGTTGAACTTTTGACACTTGTCAATAGAACCGTCTTCATTTCATAGCCTACTCAAAACCACCACATCCTGTTGCCCAACCCTGTATTATACAATTACCTTGATTAAGTATTGTAAATGTAAAAAGTAAAATGAATTCCCCAAATAGGCTTAATATCTTAGCAAACCTTCTTGGTTTGCAAAAACCAAATATTTTAAGTGATTTATTCCTAAATCTTGCATACGTTAGGTAAAACTGAAGTTTTTCGGGGATATACATGTTACAGTTGACGTTATTCAAAAACTTATAGATTTTTAAAAGGTATAGTTACTAGAAGTTTTATCTTTGATAACGCTTCTAGTACCTATAACCAGTAAAACAAGTACTAATAAATTATCTATCTGCAGTTTTGCTCATGCGCAAAATCATTTGAAATATCCAAACAACTAATTTTGTTGGTTATGTTGTATCGTTTATAAGAATTACGGAATATATATTCGATTTATTTGAGGAATTATTAACTGATGATGAAGATATAAATCATGTATATAATTGAAATTCCTCAGCATCCCAAAGTATTTAGAGAGAGATTGAGTTTGATGCAAATTTCTGACGGTACAGAGTTTATAAATAAGTTTAGAAGCTAACACTTACGTACCACTTGCACAAACACGCATTTAACTTTAAAATGTCGTCCCACGAATGAATAATTAAATAATACGTAATGAAAAAAATAACCTATATTTCCGACAAACACTGTCAAACTTGAAATATAATATATATATAATGTGAAGAAATATAATATAATGTGAAGTAGCAGCTTACGAATTCTATTACCAACATAATCACTTCTAAGATAATCTTTAATCTTTCCAAAATGTATTGTAATACATACTTCTTTTAAACCTATAGTTAAAATAACGGTTGATAGTTCAGTTAACTACAACTTTAACCTGATATTACCCAACTGGCCCTAACAACAAACCCGGAAAAAAGTTTCCTTAAATCAATCTGGCAACAATATGTTAACTTTTTTACATTTACAGGTTTCTTTAAACGTAACTTTTATAATTATACCTACCTATGATTTGCTTTGTGATTTGTATTTGACATTAACCATGTGACGCTCTCTTTCTCTTGTCGGTGCCTAGTTTTATCTCGAGCGCCACTGTCTGTTTATAGTGCAGACAGACCACTTTTCCCTACGGGCGGTTCCGTAAGCGCCTTGAATAGCTGAGTGGAGACGGTGCGGAACTCCAGGGGTCACGTGTTCCACAGATAGGCCTTTGATTACCCTATCTTAAAGAATAGACAGATGAACGGTTACAGCAGGTTTATTCCTCAGTCTAGGTTCAACAGGTTTATATACAGTTTATATACAGATCAGGTACAGGTGATTCAGTCGGATTACAGTCAAACGGCATGTGCAAGCATAATAATTAGTATGTCTGCATACGAAAATACGGTCTTAGGGACCTATAATGGCCCTAGTCACTACGGGGACCCAAAATGACGGCGAGTTTAAGCAAAAAGCAGCATTATGATAGCGGGCGGGGAAAAGCAACAACAATATGATTACGTGCCAACAATAATACAGTGCGAGTTTATGAACGTTGTGCATAGTACTCAGTACTCAGTTAGCGCGACTGTCATGTGTACGAGTGAATAGTTCCTATTTGCTCAGTAATTTACTGAGCCGGTTGGATTTCTCCCAGTAGTTTGCTAGGGTAGAAACAGGAGGATCCCTGCTTAGTAATTTGTTGAAGCAATAACAGATTTCTCCCTAGTAGTTTGCTAGGGTATAAACGGGAGTCTTCCTGCCCAGTAGTTTGCTGGGGCAGTAACAGAAGGCACTATTCACTTATACCAACTTTTGAGGCAACTGCGATCACTTTTGTTCCGCTATTCGTCACTTTACTATTCGCACTTACTTTTCACTACTTGTCACTACTTCTTCCGGACGGCGGTGTTGCTGCTGGTAGGCGATGATGCTTACTGACTATTTCAGTGTGGCAGAGCTGCTTTTATACGATTTCGGCCACGCTCATTGTGACGTGTTATTGCTTTTTCTACAGGTGGCTTCATGCGATTTTGCACACGACACATTGGTTCTGCATACGGTGCGTTTTTAACGGTTTTTACTTGGAGCAGCGGTGCAGACAGCTATTAGGGTGTACTGGGAAAAATTATTTACGCGGCGCGGTACCCAGAAGGCGTAAGTTTACCCATTATGCCTTTTATCATATGCATTTTCTGATGATAATAAAAGATAAATTAAAGATTCATCCCGTGGACCTCATATATTTTCTTCATATATTATCCTAGCACGCCATGTATACTTCTTAATGGCAGCCTGTTTAGAAACGCGGATAAATCATTTTTTAAATGCAAGCACACCTAACAGTGACAACAATTTGGGCTCACGCAAACGGTATGCCTATGACATTGCAACTATAGTATTTTACTGAACTTTATTTTGGAACATTCATGGCAGCCCGAGTAAAATGGTATCGATACGCTTATATTTGCAAACAAAAAATGTTAACTAACTTTAATATATGAAGTCCCCGGGATGATTCTTTAATTTATAATTTTTTTTATCATCAGACAGAAAATACATATCATAATACCCTCCAAAAGGTATACTGGGTAAAATCACGTCTGAAAATCTGTCACTACCTCTAGGTCTTTTTTATATGTATTAGGAACGAGGTGCCGATTGTGGTGGTAGGTCATCCCAACAGAAAAATAATATTTCAACGTGGCATTACTTGAAAAACTATTGCATAGATGATTGCGGATGCGAAAGACTTCATCAACAAGTATATGTTACTGTGAAACTCCGAAATCCGGTGAATGTCGAGATACACCAGTGAATGTCAACATTCTCTAGGTTGGTTGGCGTATATCCGAAATGTCGGTGAAATATCATTATTTCTAACTTACACCGGTGAATGTCGACATTCAGCATGTACAGGGTAAGTCTCTTAAGATTGACACCCCCCTTATATCACTTATCCTTTGCCGATTTAACTCATTCAAAAAAGGAGTAGACGCGGTTTTTGATGAATTTTTATAATCTGAGCACGGATATTAAAAATCTCGTAAGATATACAGGGTGGAAAATAAAACATGATTTTTTAAATGGAACACCCTGTATATTTTTATACCAAAATAATGTCCTTAATTTTCTGAATAAAAAAATATCTAATTGTTATATAATCACTCCACCTGTTCGTGAGATATTACTAAAAACTTATCACATTACGGGTGTCAATTATAAAACAAAAAACATATCAAGATACCTCTGGAAACAATGCCATTTATTGAGATAATAAATAAATAATATATAGGTGACAATAACAGTAATGAGTAATAACAATAAACAACATAAGCCTAATAAAAACAAATAAAAGTCAATATTAATACAGTAACACAATAGAGTAACACAATTTTATTTATTTACACGTAACGTAATTAAATATTTTCCACATAACCACCACCATTCTGAATACACATTTGGCATCGCTTTATAAAATTGCTTCTCACCCTTTGAAATATATCACCATTTTGGTTTAATTCCTCAATTTTTACACGTATGCATTCTTTTAACTCATTCATATTATTAAAAACCCGTATATATCTTGTTTTATCGTACCCCAGAGAAAAAATCCATAGGTGTTAAGTCCGGACTTTTAGCGGGCCAATGTATAACACCGTGCCTTCTTATCCAAATAGGATATTTTCTGTTTAGGTATTCGGTGACGTTCCTTGCAGAGTGTGGTGGTGCTCCATCCTGCTGCCAAATAACAGATCTGTTGTCCACTAAATTAATATTATCTAAATAATTTTCAACTGGATGTTGAAGAATATCCACATAACGTTGTGCATTTAAGGGCCTTTTATAAATACAGGACCTACAATAGCATCCTTGTGGATGCCACACCACACGTTTACAGTTTGGTATCCTTGTTTTTTCATTTTTTTTACAATATGTGGATTTTCCGCTGCCCAGTAATGTGCATTTTTTCTGTTAAAAATTCCCGTAGTAGAAAAACTGCTTTCGTCAGTCCAAAAGACATGACTTAGAAACTCATCATCTTCCTCTATTCTATCAAGTATGTCTCTGCAGAAGGTTAACCTGTCTTGAAGGTTGTTGTCGTCTAAATATTGAACGGGCAAGATACTATATGATTAAAATTATGGCGATGTAATATTTTTATCACACTTCTTTGTGATATATCCAATTCTATTGCTGCGGCATAGGATGATTTGGATGGATTTTCAGCAAAATATAATAACGCGTTGAGTTCTGTGTCTTCTCCTGTTTTTGTTCTTCGCCTTTCCCTTTTCTTGTCTCTCAGAGATTCGGTATTCCTAAACGTTGCATAAATGTTTTTAAAACTATTTTTGGAAGGAGGTAGGTAGCCTTTCTCGAAATAACCTAACATACTCCCTCCGAGCAAGAGACTTATTCTTGTTGCACTGAATATAAATTTCAAGTAACTCTTTTCCCTCTTCCAATGAATATACCATTTTCAAAATAACTTGCTTCTTTACGAACACTACGTATTTTTTACGCTAATATCTAAGAGAGTGAACTACTATCTCACAAAAAACAGGATGACATCTGTCAACAAATAAACAATGCAAATATGCATTGTTTCCAGAGGTATCTTGATGTTCTTATTTTATAATTGACACCCGTAATGTGATAAGTTTTTAGTAATATCTCACGAACAGGTGGAGTGATTATATAACAATTACACATTTTTGGATTCAGAAAATTAAGGACATTATTTTGGTCTAAAAATATACGGGGTGTTCCATTTAAAAAAATCATGTTTTATTTTCCACCCTGTATATCTTACGAGATTTTTAATATCCGTGCTCAGATTATAAAAATTCATCAAAAACCGTGTCTATTATTTTTTTTTGAATGAGTTAAATGGGCAAAGGATAAGTGAGATAAGGGGGGTGTCAATCTTAAGAGACTTACCCGGTACTTATGGTGTATTTTGAAAAGAAACATTTTTTTAATAAAGGAAAACAAAAATAAAGCTATAGGTAATATGTATTTATTAAAACGACATGGGAAAAGTTTTCCAATAAACTTAAGGAAATTGTTGAACTTAAAACAAACAGTAGAACATTGCAAATTGCGAAACACAACTAAAATAATGTCAATATAATAAACATACACATACATTTTAATTTTTAAACTGAAATATAAAAAAACCAAGAAAATGTATGACATTTTTATTTATTGCAACAACCTAAAATATCATGACACTTCATTTTGCACAAAAGGCCTTTGCTGTTACAACTGCATTTAGCCGTCGAACACTTCATTTGCAATTGCAACGTATATCGCCTGGCCCGCCACTTTTTGAGTTAGCACAAGCTGCTTCTCTTAGCGACATTTCTTGAATCGAAACCTCATCCATGGAAAGTAACTTTTCTATACAAATTAAGAACTGATTACGGCTGAAAAGTTGTTTCAAGGTACCATTTTTGTTTGATAATTTATAAAAGCCTGAATCCTCTATTCCAACAACAACCGCTAATACATTTCGAAGGTCTGTACGACCATGGTCGACATCAGGGACTTGAATTCTTACGGTATCACCAATTTTGGCCGTAGGAAACTTCTTTTTTGACGTTCGTAACATTTTTGTTGCTTGAAGTAGAAGATTCTCTTTTGCGGCTACTCTCTTTGAAGAAATTAGCTTTTGTTTTTCGGCCAGTACTTGAGATGAAGACGTGCTAGGTTGCGGATCAGTCAATGCTTGAGATGAAGACGTGCTAGGTACCAGCTTAACTCCAATGGTATTTTGTTATCCACGTCGCTTCCATCTGAAATATGGTCATCAATATGGTCACTACCCAAATTTTCTTCAAAAGTGTTAACATAGGCTTCTTTCCGCAAATTTTTTATTACGGATTTATTTTATTACATTTCATTTACTTTTTATTGTATTTATTAAGTTTTTGAATCTACTGGATAGGGCGTTGAATCTACTGGATAGGGAAGTTTTTGAATGCCAAATTATTTAACCTAGCAATAGACGCAGCTGGATGGATACATACGACAATAAAATAGGGTACAAAAAATGAGCATTTTATTGTCCACTGTATACTATACTGTATCCAATGAGAGAATGGACTTGCACTCGAGCGAAAATTCGTCTGTTTTGGTCAGATCTCCGCCCCTTAGAACATTAGTTCAACGCCCTCAACGTCTTAATTGGCTCAGCAGGTAGCCAGGGCCGGCGCCTGGGTCCGATACCTACCTGGTACCTAATTATATAAAGTACCTACTATACTGCTTACCTATTCACAGTTTGTATTTGTAGTCTCGCAAGTACGGTTATTTTAGTTGTGTTGTTTACGGTTCTGAAATAAGTTTTAAATCTATTATAAGAATGGCAGCAGCCAGAGACGAAAAATACCGAATAGTTCTTGGAGAAAAAACGACATAATCCAGTGGCTACAAAGTAAAGGAAAAGAAATCGATAATACAATGGTGAAAGCTGAACTACTGCGCATCGTTGGTCTAGAAAAGGAGAAATATAACAAATATATAATCAATGAAACGGCCAAAGAACAGAATAAGATTGTACTCAGGCTTCCACCGTATCATTGTGAACTGAACCCTATTGAAATGGTTTGGTCGATGGTCAAGGGGTACGTGAAAACTAACAATAAATCTGGTCTGGACGGTCCTGCGTAGCTCGTTACAGAGCCGCTCCTCTTTAGTCGCCGATGCGCAAAGCAAGTCCATTCTCTCGTTGGATAGAGTATAGTTACATTGTAGCAGTATTTTTACACCTACATGAAAAGAACTAACACTCGGAGTAGTTTCCACAAACACCAAAACACTTTCACTTCGCTCGACGCGCGTTTCGCCAACCAAGTTGACATCAACTTGGTTGGTACTCAGCCTTGAATTCACGAGGGGAAAGAGCACGGCAGAGAAACCCTCGATCTCTATTCAAAAGAATCGCAATAATGCTGTTTGACACTTAGGTGAAAGTAAAATGAAAACTTACAAGGGTTGCCATACTTGTGTTTTAACCTACAATCATTCTCAAGATACAAAACTGAAGAGTTTGTTGTTAGTTAGCCGACTTTCGTCAGAAGGTACTGAGGTCCCATACGGGACGCAACCCAGCTAGTAGTTGTAAGGTTTTGGTGCAAAAACGAAGGTCCCATACGGGAGGCAACTAGCGTGTTCGCCCAGGCACGGGGAAAAGTGTTAATAAATTCAACAAGGCGCAAACATTCATCATCTCATACAATAAGCGGCAATTAAGTCACTGTTATAAGCCAAAACCCACAAGTATGAAAAACCTACTCGTAGTCATGAATGGAATAAAAAGGTCAACAGCATTACTTACTAACCTGTGAAATTTCACGTCAAACACCAACACACACCAGAGCCCAACTACCTGCTTCCCCATATGCGATCCCTCGTCTCCCTATATCCCATCTTATCTCAACCACCCCGCACCACGTCTTTCCTAGTGCCTGCTTATACCCTAACCACTTGCTATTTAAAAATCGGTATCTCGTCTTTAAACAAAACAGAGGTCACGACATCGCAAGTTTATTAACTAAATAGGGGATAGGGTCCATTTCAATATATATATATTGTAAGAATACTTACACATAATTTGGTTTTTCTACTTTGTTTTTTTAATGGTTATTAACACCATATTTTAAGCTTTTTGAAGCCTATTATCTTGAGCTTTATATAGGTACTCGCTACTAGAATATTCGATTATTGCAATAATTCGATTACACCATAATGTATTATCAATGTTTTTTATTTTAGAGACATAACCTAATTTATAATGATGACATGAAGTCAAAAGAAGAAATGTTGGCAGAAAATGAAGATAGTGAATCAATTTTAAACAAGTGCAATGGCATTGATACTCATATTAGCTTAACAGTAAGTTTGTCGATTGGTTATAACAGAGATGTATGTGAGTATTTGTTTCTCCCTAGGTAAGGCCTGTGGTGGAAAAAATTGATTCTGAACTGACTGTAGAAGATAATTCCAAATTAGAAGAACCAAATAGGATTGCATATAAAAATGACTCACAAGAAGACATAAAAAGGGTTACTTTCAAAATTCCCGAGTCTGATTATAAAGAGGGTGTAAGTTTTTTATGTTACATATTAAGTGCAAGCAACTTCATATAAATTGTATTACCAATAATATCACTGAAATTCCTGAAGGCCATATTCTGCATTTAGAAACTATACATTGCCAATGACGTTGACAAAAAT
Source organism: Tetropium fuscum (assembly GCA_964058915.1). Classification (NCBI taxonomy): domain Eukaryota; kingdom Metazoa; phylum Arthropoda; class Insecta; order Coleoptera; family Cerambycidae; genus Tetropium; species Tetropium fuscum. Next base: position 153,454 of record CAXKVY010002461.1, read on the forward strand.
CAATTTTTTTATACAATATATTAAATTATATATAATTTGTGCACAAATTACAAAATCTCAAAAACTTTTAAGTTTTTAGTTTTCGAGAAAACGCTATTATTTATAAAAGTTTTCATTTGTCCAAAAAATGGTAATGACGTTGAAAAAAATCATATTTTTTCTACGGAGTGGTCACAAATTATTACAAAATCTCAAAAAAATTTTAGTTTTCGGGGAAACTATTATTTATAATAGTTTTTGCTTACCTAAAGCAATGTCGACAAAAATTATATTTATTATATACGGGGTGGTGAAAAATTACAAAATCTTAAAATTGAGTAAGAGTAAAGTTTGCACTTTTTGATCACCACGTATAAAATTTTACATTGTCGAGAAAATGTTATTGTTTATAAAAGTTTTTATTTGCCCAAAAAATAGTAATGATATCGACAAAAATCATATTTTTTATACGAGATGGTCACAATTTACAAAATCTCCAAAAATGTTTGGTTTTCGGGAAAGCGCTATTATTTATAATATGTTTTGCTTGCCCAAAGTAATGTCGACAAAAATTATGTTTATTATACTGGGTGGTAAAAAATTACAAAAAAATGTTATTATTTACAAGTTTTTACTTGCCCAAAAATAGTAATTACGTCGACAAAAATCATATTTTTTATACGGGGTGGTCACAAATTACAAAATCTCAAAAAATTTTTAGTTTTCGGGAAATCGCTATTATTTATAAAAGTTTTTGCTTGGCTAAAGTAATGTCGACAAAGATTATGTTTATTATACGGGGTGGTCAAAAATTACAAAATCTTCAAAATTCGGTTAGAGCAAAAATTTTTGCAAAAGTTTATATTTGAAATTTTTTTGAAAATGATCTTTTTCAGTTTGTAGAGAGCTACGCTTTCATCAAGTTTCGTGAAAAAATGATTTGTTATCACGAAGATTTGTTATCGATCCATATTTAATAGTTCTAGTTAACTTTTGTATAAAACATTTTTTCATTTTATGGCACCATGACAGAGTAAATAAAACCGTTTTTGGCCAACTTTGGGCACAATTTACTATGGGACCTGGAGGTGACAGTTGTTTGTATTTTGGTTTATTGAATTCTACGGAAAAATTCAGATTTTTTACATATTTTTGTTTACTTATCTCCACTTAAGGGTCCAAAGTATTCGAAACAACTCGAAAGGATCGGTATATTATGTTTCATATATGATGTTATCATTTCCAATGTCTCCGATAGTTGCAAGAATTGATTTTGCCCGATTTTGAACCGGAAGAGACTGTTAGATGTAGTGAAGAACAGGAAGAAAATGAAGCTAACAATGACTTTAACATGGAAGAGATTGATAAGACAGAAATGGATCGCGACTTCGAACTTGAGGAGACTGTTAAAGGCAGTGAGGAAGAAAATGAAACTCCAGTGAAGAAAAAGAAGTTATCAGGTCGTTTGAGTAGAATATTAGCAAAGTCCAGAAGGGTAAAAGGTAAAGCCTATGAAGGATATACGAGGAATAAGGATAAAATAGTAACACGTATTCCGAGAGAAGTTAAAAACGTAAAAGGTCGATGCAGTCACAAAGTACTAGACAAAGTTACAAAGAAATCCTTTATGTGTGCTTTAGTTAAAGACGGAGATAGGCAGAATATTCAGCAGGCAGGATAGGCAGAATTCTTGGAATGAAAAGAAGTTACTCATTATGAATCTTGTCACCACACGACCAATTGGCAGGCGCAGACAAGAAGTAAAAGAGCAGAATGAGATATTCAGGAAAACTGAAGGACATGATTATTTTCTTCCTACAGATAATGGGGATAGACTTAAAGTTTGTCAGATGTTTATAAACACATTGAGTCTGGGCGAAGATTGTTTGAAACGATGGCTGAAAGAAGGAAAGGCAAAATCGGTTTCTGAATCATCCACAGAAGAATTGAGTCCTACTAGCAGTTTGCCAGCTAAAAAGAAAAAGGAAACGCGTCGAACAATACAACAGAAGAAATTGCTGGATTCCGTTATCGAGTGGCTTAATTTGATACCAAAAGTGCCGTCAGATTATTGCAGAGCAACTTCGTCTAGAGAATATGTCAACAACGCGTTTATTTCAAAACAAAATATGTACCGTATTTTTAAGACCTGGTGTTCAGAAAATAGGAAGCAACCAACGCACCTTAAATCATTCAAACAAATTTTAAAAGATAAAAGAGTTTCCATTCACAAACCCCGCAAAGATCAGTGCGACACTTGTGTCGGTTTTAAATGCGGAACGGTGTCTGAAGAGGACTACAATATTCATCGTGAAAAGGAACAAGCTGGAAGGGCTGCAAAAGCAAAACTGAAAGCTGATGCAACTGATGAAAATTTAGTGCTAACCATGGACCTACAGAGTGTTTTGATATGCCCAAAGCTGTTAGCATCACAAAGCTACTATAAATTAAAGCTACAACTACATAATTTTACCCTATATGCGTTAAATAACAGAAAAGTTGCGTTATATGTGTGGCACGAAGCCAATGGCGGTGTTTCATCGTATGAATTTATTTCCTGCGTTATCGACTACTTATTATCTTGTTTGAACAACCAGCCTAAACTGATATCTTTTGTTTTAATATCAGATGGATGCAACTATCAAAACAGAAATAAAAGTTTGGCAAGTGCTTTGAATGATTTTGCAAGTGCGAAAAAGGTAACAATTCAACAGTTGTTTTTACAAATAGGGCCACACCATGATGGAGGCAGATTCCATTCATTCAACACTAGAACATTATTTTTATCCACCAATCAATTCACCAGCTGATTATATAGCAAGAATGCGAATGGCCCGACCAAGTCTACCATATGACATAAATGTGTTAGATTATACTTTTTTAAAAAATATGAGCTACAATCAAATTTTCAGTCAATTAGACCAGGAAAACGCATCAGAGATCCTACTGTTGTTGATATTAGACAACTTAAATATTTACCAGATGATAAAGTTTTATATACTCTGGATTATACCGAAAACTGGCAAGAGCTGCCTCATAAAAGGATAATACAGCCATTTCAGCCATACAATATCCACTTTATAGGAGCCAATTGCCTATAACAGACGTAAAATTTAAACATCTTCAAGACCTAAAACAAGTGATTGAAATGGACCATCATCCTTTTTACGATTCGCTACCTCATGGAAAACCCAAAAAAAAGTAGTTTATTTGCATAAGGATTTAAGGTATCCTAATAATATGCCAACCTGTTATATTATATTTTATGTTATATTATATATATATATATATATATATATATATATATATATATATATATATATATATATATATATATATATATATATATATATATATATATATATATATATATATATATATATATATATATATATATTATATATATATATATATATATATATATATATATATATATATATATATATATATATATATATATATATATATATATATATATATAATATATATATATATATATATTATATATATTATATATATATATATTATATATATATATATATATATATATATATATATAATATATATATATATATATATATATATATATATATATATATATATATATATATATATTATATATATATATATATATATTATATATATATATATATATATATATATATATATATATATATATATATATATATATATATATATATTATATATATAATATATATATATATATATATATATATATATATATATATATATATATATATTATATATATATATATTATATATATATATATATATATATATATATATATATATATATATATATATATTATATATATATATATATATATATATATATATATATATATATATATATATATATATATATATATATATATATATATATATATATATATATATATATATAATATATACATATATATATATATACATATATATATATATATATATATATATATATATATATATATATATATATATATATATATATACATATATAAATATATATATATATATAAATATATATATATATATATATATATATATATATATATATATATATATATATATATACCGGGGTACGGTATATTTAATTTAAATTAACCCTGTCCGAAATGCACGGTTACTAACGAAAAGCGGGAGTTTTGAGATGAAAAAGAATAGACTAAACATTTTAATACACCTACTGCTTTATTTAAATAGGTATTAAATTTATGAGCAATATAAAATAAAAAAATGCCGTACTCAGCCTTGAATTCACGAGGGGAATGAGCACGGCAGAGAAACCCTCGATCTCTATTCAAAAGAATCGCAGTAATGCTGTTGGACACTTAGGTGAAAGTAAAATGAAAACTTACAAGGGTTGCCATACTTGTGTTTTAACCTACAGTCATTCTCAAGATACAAAACTGAAGAGTTTGTTGTTAGTTAGCTGACTTTCGTCAGAAGGTACTGAGGTCCCATACGGGAGGCAACCCAGCTAGTAGTTATAAGTTTTGCTGCGAAAACGAAGGTCCCATACGGGAGGCAACTAGCGTGTTCGCCCAGGCACGGGAGAAAAGTGTTAATAAATTCAAACAAGGCGCAAACATTCATCATCTCATACAATAAGCGGCAATTAAGTCACTGTTATAAGCCAAAACCCACAACTATGAAAAACCTACTCGTAGTCATGAATGGAACAAAAAGGTCAACAGCATTACTTAGATCGAACTGAATAAAACAAAATGAAATAATCTTAAAACAGAATGAGCTGAACACACTAAATAAACAAGTAAAATGTTCATAGTTTATGCATAACGTATCATGATTATTTGTAGTTCAAAACATAATATAACACGGATAATTTTAATAAAAAGATGGCATAAATTCTCGAGATAATAAATTTAATAATAAACATTACAAATTAAGTATATTGACTAACCTGGGAAATTTCACGTCAAACACCACCACACACCAGAGCCCAACTACGTGCTTCCTCATATGCAAACCCTCGTCTCCCTATATCCCGACTTATCTCAACCACCCCGCACCACGTCTTTCCTAATGCCTGCTTATACCCTAACCATTTGTTATTTAAAAATCGGTATCTCGTCTTTAAACAAAACAGTACTTTATATATATATATATATATATATATATATATATATATATATATATATATATGTATATATATATATATATATATATATATATATATATATATATATATATATATATATATATATATATATATATATATATATATATATATATATATATATATATATATATATATATATATATATATATATATATATATATATATATATATATATATATATATATATATATATATATATATATATATATATATATATATATATATATATATATATATATATATATATATATATATATATATATATATATATATATATATATATATATATATATATATATATATATATATATATATATATATATATATATATATATAATGTATTGAAATAATAAAATAAATATTTCCCAGATAATCAGTTTCAAAATAATAATCAACAGGATAACGAGGTACATTGAACAACTTCGACAATGTGTTACTGGCAAGAATTTTAAATATCTCCAATGTGAAATTTTATATAAAAAATTAGACATAATAGTTTAAAATTTTATTTACCGTACTGTGGTATGTTTATTATGCATGTTAGAAACTGACATAGTAATATTGCCTTTAAACTTTGAATGTTATGTATATTATACAGTTTTTTGTTCCTCCTGTAAAATTTTAATTTTGTCACATTGGAGGTATTAGACGCCCGCCGACAGTATATATTAATTATTAATATTATCCATATTTTAACATAACACAAGTAAGATTAAAGAAATTTAAAGAAATAATAATTTTAGGAATTTGCACAACATTGACTTTGTTACTGTATTTAAGTACCTTAAAATAATTAATTTCATTCATATATACACTCAGGTGCAAAAAAAACGCAACAAGTTAATATATGGTAAAATTGTCTCATCATTTTTTATTTTAAATCAATTTCCATAATTTTTTTAGCAAACTGTAGATAAAATGACTACTTTCACCTTGAATATCTAGTATTTTGATAAATGCTTGCGTATTACTCACTATACAGGGTTAATTAATAGGTTCTTGTAGAACGCTAATTCTCAAACACCATGTGGGAAAATTTCATAACCAAATTCTTGCGAAATCCAGTTTTTGGAAAGAGCCGTGCCTTTCCTACATTTTGTTTTTTTGTTCATATCTTTAGGTGTATCGGTTCATTTTTCCGAGCAAAATGAACTTGTCATCAATAGTTTTCTTTCAGAAATGTTATTTTTTGATGAGGTGGCTTTGCTCGTTGTTGCCTGTACTCCTACCATGGTTTTAAGTGCGAAAAATTGCGCAAAAGCTATTGTTCTTGTTGAAGATGGTCGTAATAATTGTAAATACAGTTCCTGCCAGCTTACACAAACTGGCAGGAATAAGTGTAGGGCAGTAATGGTAGAAAACGAAAAACTACTACTATTGATGATAGATTTCTTCACGTACAAACTTTGCGGGATCGTCATTTAACATCAGTGCAGTCTCAAGGAATCAACTCCAAGAGGTCCAGGGTACAAATGTTAGTGTATGGATGCTTCACAGAAGATTGAAAGACTTTGGTTTGAAAGCTTGCAGGCCAGCAATTGGACCCAAATTGCTTCCAGCGCGCAGCTGGACTACAGTTTGCCAATGAACATTTGCATTGGAACTTAAGGCAATGGAACAATGTTCTTTTTAATGACGAATCCAGATTCTGCTTATATTCTCCAAATGGACGGAAAAGAGTGTGGTGTCTGAGCTATGGAGGAGGTCCAGTAATGGTGGGGACAGGAATAACTTGAGAGCCTGCACTGAGTTAGTGGTCATCGATGGATCCTTGGCGATGCACTGATATATTGGGGCTATACTAACTAATTACGTTGTACTTTTCGTGGATTTATCAGCGATGCAGCATACAGCAATGTGTCTTACACAGTACCTCGCGGATGTTGGTATTAACGAAATGAACTGGCCAGCATGTCTGCCTGATCTAAACCCCATCGAGCATGTGTGGGTCATGCTTGGTAAGCGAGTCAGACAACGCGAAGTAGCTCCGCCTACGATAAATGAGCTTCGCTTAGCCCTTCAGGAGGAATGGCAAAATAATGGAATGGCCCTCAAGATGGTACAAAACATTAAGCTAAATTTGTTGTAAAGGTTAAAACTAGTTAATTGGATTGTTATGAAGTTCGATTTTAAAATTTTTTATGTATCGTCCTTGGCACGGTAATAGCTGCTATGTAAAAATTATAACATTTTCACAATAAGCCTAAAACTTCATTTTAATTAGAAAATTGCGATCAACTCAAAACTAATTAGTTATTAAATTATGATATATTTGAATACATAAGTTAGTTGTTACTTGAGAATTCAACAATGTTCAATATTTATAATTATTTAATTTTTTCGATTGGTAGTGCACGTGGCAGATAATGCTGTTTTTTATTTTCAGTTAACAGATATTACGTATATAAAAAATGCTTTGGTTACTAATTGTGTACTTTATTAATTATTATTATTACCTTAATTTTTTATGTACTTACCTAAATTTAGAAATTCAAGTGCAGTAATAAATATAAATATGAAATAAAAAGTAATAAAAATATATATGAAATGTATAAAACTGTTTATTTTCTAACACCAGGATCAACACAAGGTTTTTTCTTATAAATTCAGCATAGAGTTAGAGAGAAAATAGAAATAGAAATACCTAAAATAATAGATATACCAAAGTTAGTTAAATATGGGGCCTAGTGTGGCAGTCCATCATAAAAAGGGTGATAATCTCTTTCCATTACGGCTTTTAATTCTTGCAGGTACTGTATTTTTGTTTTTTAATTTTTATAGGTCGTGTATATAGAGGCTTTGGAATGCTATGTAGGTTGTCTTTTCTACCTTTATGGCTAGTACGCCCTTCAGTAAAATCAGTCCATTCATCTGTATGACGGATCTTATACTGCATTTTTCCTGACGGCAAATATAGTATACCCCGAAGGGGTATTATTTATTCGATTTGGCCTAATACTTGCCATAATGTAAAGTCAATATTGTGGACGTTATAAGGGTGCTGAAGTCTAGCTTGCCTCATTCTGACAATGTAGTCACTGGGGGCAAACATTGGTGGCTTAAAATGTGCCTCTAATGAGGAATGGACTGAATCCGCCTCCATCATAGTATGACCACGTTCCAATATCAACTGTTCTATTATAATTTGCAACTGCTGAGCGAGATTTAACAAGGCACTAGACAATACTTTGTTACGATTCTGATAACCACAGCCATCAAAAATTTTTGATGGCTATATGTGCATAATTTCTGTCTTGAGTAGTTGCTCTGATATAATCTACAATACAACTTGTAAACTCATTTGAAGTCACACCGCCGTTACTCTCATGCCAACCGGAAAATCCACATTTCCGTCATTAAGAGAATAAACAGTGAAATTGTGGATTTGCAGCTTTTGTTTGTAGTAGATTGATAGGCTTCTAGTTTAGGGGCCAACAAAACACTCTGCAAATCCATAGTAACCACCAGTTTTTCCTCACCTGCCGATTCTTTTGCCTCAATTTTCGCTTTAGCAGCTTCCTTTTTTTTCATCGTGTTCAGAATATAACTGTTCTGAAACATTACCAGATTTCCATCCGCAACAGGTATCACACTGATCTTTTCTAGGCTTATGTATTGCAATGTTTCCTTCTCCTAAAATTTTTCTAAATAATGTAACTCAAATTCTGATCTTCGCAATATCTTTCATAAACATGGTAGGTACATGTGCAATGTTGATCTAAACACAGATTCCACATAGACTTTTTTCGAGGAACTGCGACAGTAGTGACTGGTAACTTTGAGTAACTGCTCCAGCCATTCTCGTGCACCATCTTTATTTTTCATATTATTCCTAAATTTATCTGTACGCAATCGATCTGTTACCTCGTCATTTTCTTTTTCACTTAAGTTAGTGTTATCCGTCAATGCATTTTTACACCAACTTAAGAAGGTATCCCTGCCAAGATCCAGTGTATTTAGGAGCATTGTTTTACATACCCGTTCTCCATTTTCTAAAGGAATGACAATCATGAATTTCTTTCTTTTTTGCTAATACTTCACCAGTAGTTTTTCTTCTTCGTTGGGGTTTTCTTGAAGTAACCAGTCCTTTGATATAAGCCTTTCTAGCATCCCAATTAGGCAAATCCCAGAAGAATTTAATCAACCTTTCACGGTTTTGTTCTGTCACAGAAGAACACATAAATGTTCTACTCGTTACTTTATTAGATGTGATGGCATCTGCTTTTTACTGCCCTTTTTTTCCGAATCTGGTTTTGTTTCACTTTACCAGTAGATTATCGTGTATATCCGGTGTATTGTTTCCCTCGAGGCCTTTTCAACTTTGATATTTCCCTAAAATTTTTCGGTCTTTTTTTTGTTTTCATTTAATTCGATTTAATTCATTCTCACTAAATTCGCTTAAGTTTCTTGTAGTTTCTTTTAAGTTGTCTCCTCCATTTTCTGCGTTAACAGTCTCATTTCCACGTATTTCCAATAACACACCATTATGCTCTTCCCGAGTGCTACCTTCATCGTCTTTTTCTCTTTCTTTTTCAGTCTCTATATAGCTATTTTCATTTCCATTCTCTATATAACTAGTCTCATTTTATCTGGTGATGGATACCATACATACCATACTTGTTTTCAGTCATCTGAACCAGTTGCACCATTAATTTTCCACCACGAGAGCACATTATTATTAATAATATAATTAATTATTATTATCACAACACTGGATTCACTGTGGTTCATTAAGTAGTATATTAGGTCCGTGGTTAGGTCAATATCTGCTATGTGCAAGAGTTAGAGGGGGGAGTATATTAATATTAACATGCAATAACTGCCATGTGTATAACTCGCACATAGCAGATATTTCTCTGCCATATAAATACATGCCAGATATTACAAATCAAATTTTATAAATTTCTGTTTATTCTTTCAACATAGCATTTATTTCAGTTTATAGAACACATTGCAGCGATTACAGAACCGTGTTAATCCAAAAAGTGAAAAAAATTCACATAGCAGCTATTACCGTGCCAACGATACCGTCGTATCTAAGTATATCGTAAGTTGCAATAATTACTTATTAAAACCAAACAATATATTGTTGTCTTCATTTCTTTTCATCGAGGAAAGGTATGGGCAAAAATTGAGATTTTGCAAGGATTTGGTTATGAAAGTATTTATATTCAAAGTAAACTAACTGTTGGTGACAAGTTCATTTTGCTCTGAAAGATGAAAAATGTAGGAAAGATAGGGTTCTTCATAAAAATTGGTATTTTGCAAGATATTGATTATGAAATCACTCCACGGGGTGTTTTAAAATTAGGGTTCTACAACAACCTTTCAACCCTGTATAATGACTAAAACGCAAGCATTTAAGAATGGACTGGATATGCAAGTTGAAATTAGTCATGTTATTTACAGTTTGCTAAAGAGCTATGAAAATTGAAGTTAAAATTTAAAAAATGAACCTTAAATTTTACCAAATATTAACTTGTTGTGTTTTTTTTGCCTCCGAGTGTATATAGACTGATTTAATTTTCTAGGGCAACAATGAATCTCAAAATAAATCTGGGCGGGCAGAAAATGATAAGGAAGGTGGCGAAAAAGATGATTACAGCAGTGATCACATAGATTCCAAGACATTAAAGTATCAGTTCCAATCTGTCCAGAACGAATTAAAACGAAAAATAGAGCTGCTTGAATCTATTTCCAAAGCAAATCTGTTTAAAATTACAGAATTAGATAAGTCTTTAAGTGACGAGAAGGACATCTCCCAACAAAGATTAACAGAAAATGCAAATTTAAAACAAGAACTTGTGCTTCTGCAGCAAATGTGGAAGGAAAGTTGCAATGAAAATCAACAATATAAGGATAAAATAAATTATATGGGAAATGAATTAAAATATGCACAAGAAAAACTGAAAGAAACCGATGGGAACCATATAGAAAATAATCAATATGTAACAAATAAATCAGGTATATCAAACAGTTTAGTAACATATGATCAACTAGTAAATCTGGAGGAAGAATTGGTGCTACTGAAAGAACGTTTTGCACAAATTGGAGAAGAAAAGCTCAAGTTACAACGAGATTTAGTAACTATGACTGAAAAATATAATGTGGTTTGCAATCGGTCTTATAATAAATACTTTTTTTATGTTGCTCCTCTTGTATTTATGGTACTGTATTTACTGGTAAGTGCCATGATTTCTTGATTGACAGCCATTCTTTTGCTATTTTTTTATTTCTTCTTAGAGTTCTTATTAAAAATTATTAATGAAACGTAATGAAATCCTCATGTCACAAATCCTTTTTGACCCATAATGCATGTTTATTTCCTCATCATAAGTGTAGATATATCACAAGGTGTTAGATGAGGAATTAAATATTTCACATTATAGAATTTACATTGTAAGTAAAGGCATAACCGATACTAAATTATAAATTAACTAAATATTTTCTAATAGCTCCTAAACATTGACTCGTTCTAAATTTCGAATTAAGTAGGAAATATTTAAACTTTTTTAATACATTTTTATGCCTTAGTACTATGCAAAAGATATATGATTAAGAATTTGTAAATATTAATGTTAATGAATTATTTTTAAATATCAAGGCTGGCTCAATACAAAATGAAACCGTAGAAAAAGTGTTGAGGGAGAATGTATTAGCATTTTTTATTTAGGTTAGTTTGATGTACCTAATTTAACACATGAATGTATTTTTTATTTTTATAAGAAGTAATACAAAATAGTTTTTACGTCGGAATTTCATTTGTACGTTGTTTTCTGATTCCAAAGTAACATCCAGATTTTAGTTATTTTTTATATTGAAATAAACATTGATTTACTTATATAAAAATTGTTTCCTTTTGCCTTACAATTTATGTGTTAAATTAATTTATTAATGTATATATACTATAAAAAAAAGTTATCGTTGCATAAAGTTTATTTGTCGCTAATATTTATTTAAAGTAAACTAATAAATTGTTGTTTCATCAAAAGATTTATATAAATTACTGTTTCTATTACCTGATTCTTTGCCATAATTTTTCGAATGTGTCGTAAACCATTTATTCATTTAGCACCAGAGTTTCTTTAGCTGTAGAGGAAATATAGAGGAAATAATATGTATAATATAAATGTAAAGTTGGATTTAACTATGTGATTTAAAGATTGTACAAATTAACATGATTGTTATCTGTTTTGAAACAAATTCTAGATAAAATTTCAAGTTTTGATCTAGGTTTTGATTTTAAGCAGAATTTATTTTGTAGTGAGAAAATTTATTTATGTCAATGTATAGTTTAATTAATATATTTCTTTTGTTTATAGTAATTGTATATAATCAAACTATTATAACGGTGTATTAAAAAAATAAAATTAAAATACACAGTAATTATATACATTAGCTTTTTTCTTCCCCTATTTACCCCTTGAGCCACAATCCCAGAGCTTCGACTAGCAACATACCCCTTTGTCTGTTCTAAGTACACATTTCCAATTTTAGTCCCGGCATATAAGGATTTCACCTCGGAATGAGAGATAGTCGGCTATAAACTTGTATAAACGTTTATTTTGGTACCCTAAAACTTGTCTCAAAACCTACCTATCGTAGGGTGTTTGCGTCTAAAGATATCCCAAGGTCAAAAAATCGATTTTTTACACGTTTATTGCAAATATCTCGTTTCCTATGGGTTTTATGCTATTTATATTTGTTAACATTGTAGAGGATTAAATTCTCTACAATTTTTGTGTAAACATTTTCTTTATATCTTGAACCATTTTTGAGATAGAGGGCAGAGCACGCTCAGTGTTTAACTATTTAGAGTATCATTCGAGGTCAACCAGTAATCCCGATTAAAAACATGCTGTATAAAGTTTATAAATATTTAATTCTAAATAATTTGCATTTTTTTTTAACTATTACATATAATTAATATTTTTTTAATAATTCATTATTTATTCATTTAAAAACACATACCTACTCGTGTAATCATGAAGTCATTAAGGGAAATACTTTAATTATTTTTTGTTTCTAATCTTATTTATACTAAATACTTTCTAACTAAAACACTCGAGGTAGTTTCCACAAACATTTGCACTTTGCTCGACGCGCGTTTCACCAACCAAGTTGGCATAATCCGGAGACGATTAAAACTGAGTTTTAATCGTCTCCGAAGTTAAAACTGAGTTTAATCGAAGTGAAAGTGTTTTGATGTTTGTGGACTACTCCGAGTGTTATAATTACATCAAAGGTTCCAGCCCTATCCAGTACTTTCTAACTAAATAAAAAGATCAAAATTAAATTTTTAAGTAATGTTTTTATTGAAAAATATCATTTCATGTATTTATGAACGTTGAAATTAAAAAAATTGAATAATAATAAGAATTCCAAGTTCTAATTTTAATTTTCTTCCTCTTCTTCATCATCGTCTTCCAGCCGCTGTAAAATTTCAAATTCCCCTGTGTTCTCGTCTTCAACATCATTTGTCTCCAGTTCTACCAGGATTTCGGGATTAAAAGTACCGTCTTCATTGGAATCACTCTGATATGGTGAAGCATGCACTGCACGCGCTCTATCTCGAAAATGGCTCAAAATATAACAAAAAATGTTAAAACAAAAATTGTAGAGAATTTAATCCTCTACAATATTTATGATGGATATAAATAGCATAAAACCCATAGGAAACGAGATATTTGCAATAAAAGTGTAAAAAAAATCGATTTTTTGATCTTTGACCTTGGGATATCTGAAGACGCGGACACCAGTTTTTTGAGACCAGTTTTAGGGTACCAAAATAAAGGTTTATACAAGTTTATAGCCGACTATCTCTCATTCCGAGATTCTTGCCTTTATTTGACTAATGTTCTGGGGTAAATTAATACTGTTCCTCACCTGGAAGTGATTTGCAATGACTCCTATTTTTATAAAATACTTTAGCCGGGTGTATTACATTTTACTAAACTTAACGTTGTTCAAGACTTGTCCTATTTATGGGTTTTATGGTTTTGGTTTTTATGTTGGTGTGCTAGGAGGGTTCAAGGGAAAGCGGGTTGTATTCTAAGTTGGTGTTAATATATTTACAGAAGAAAGCTTTTATAAGCGCTGGATACAAGATAGCCTTAAATCTAGGCCTTAGTTATATGTGGGTCCTTTTCAGTTGTTTATTAGATCATGCTTTATGCCTCTTTTCGTAATTTTTTTTACTGTTTGTTTTGTTTTTTATACATGCCTATATTCTTAAGTTTTTTCTGAATGCATGGTTAGTTTGAGGGGTAGAGATTTATGGATTTACTTGAGTATTATGGTAGTATGTGTGGCGTGTGTGTGCCTGTTGTATTATTCTATTATCTGTGTAATAGCCTTGACAATTAGGCATATCTTATCAAGTGTTTCTGATTTGTTTTTTAACTGGATGATAATATTCTTTATAATGCTCCACACTGTTTAGTTTTAATTCTTTAATTATTTGTATTATGTTCCTGATGGGGTTTTCGGATGTGTCTGCACTTTGTGGGCATCTGTTTATCTGTGGCATCGGAATTGTGTCCCATGTATTTACGTTGTCTTGTGTTTGTTTCTGTATTTGTCCTGTCGTAAGTAGACCGTAGGGGTGACCGTGGGCTTTTGTGTATTGTATGTTGGTCTTATTGGTTTTTGTATACTGCTTATATTTGTTGTTTTAGGTTCTATCCGTTTTGTCTGTGGTTGTTTAGCGTGCAGATAGCCCCTGCTATCTGCATGCTAGAGGCTATCTGCAACTACAAAGGGTGCCCCTGCTCCCTCTGTAGTTTGTGGGGTGTTCTCCCCCGCAAAGTGCACAGGTACACTTGGTTGCTGTACAAGTTGTGCCTTCGTGATCCTTCAAGCCCTTAACGCAACTGAATTTTCTGTTACACGAGGAATGAGGCGTGTCCCAGCTTCTGACATACCTATGACACTGTGGTATGTCTTTTCTTATATATTCAGATATTTTAACTTTTAGTCGACAGAGGTTGTCTAGGCTATAATATTGCTCTGCTGCGACCTGTGGTATGGTGAGCAGTAATATATTAGATGATTGTTTCATTCCATTTCGGGATATCATCACTCTGGCGATGTTTATTATTGGGAGATTTTTTGATAATAGATCTTCCTCAATTTCTTGGTTACTAAAGTCTGTTGGTATATTTTACTACAATTTTGTTTGGCTTTTTCCTTTCTCTGCTGTGTATGTGAAATTCAATTTCTTTTTCTTGGAGTTGCCTCGCTATTTGACTGTGTTCTTTTACTGAGTTTAGATAACATATTAAAGAGTTATTATTAAATTTAAATTTTTAAGTTTTGACTTAGTTTTTTGATTTATTGTGTTCATTATTTCTCTACTTTTGTCCTTGTATATATGTATAGAGGGTGGTTTTTATGTCTGTCTCCATATCTGTTTTATTAGTGTCTTTTCTGTTGTTAGTTTGTAGTGTGCTTGTTGGTATATCACTCTGTTTTGTAGGTGTACTGGTAGTTGCCGTTTCTATTGTTTCTAAATTTAATTTTATGAACTTTTTCTTGCCTTTTTTGCTTATCTGTTTGTGCGGTATATTCTTGTCTTTTCTGGTTATTTGGCTGTCTTCTACTGTATTTTCTGCTACACTGTCTGTTATTTCTGTTTCTTTAGTATAATTCTGTATATATTCTTCCATGTATTGTTTTTCTAATTGTAATAACATTTCGTATTGTGTGTCTGAATCTATACTTTCTGGTGTGGTTGTGTGGGGTGTTTCTTGGTACTCTAGGCTTATTTGGGGTAACATTATTGGTGCCGCCATTGTGGCTCTATAGTCGTGTATGTAATGGTGTTGTTGTTGATAGAGATTTGTTATAATAATTATAATAATTAATTACAACGAAAAGGTTCAATTTTATTAGCCGAAGGACCAGTCAACTAACGTTGACAAAAACATAGGGGGGAAGTAAATATAAGGGGGAAATTGAAAGTGCTAAATACCTTTCTGTGTTGTCTTCTATACGCTGGAGGCCTCCTTGTATCTTCAGGTGGAACCAGGTGAATCGTTGCACAATAGGGTAAAAGCACTGGTATGATGGATAGGTTGAAGGGTAGTTGAGGTGGAGTAATAATGTTTCAATAACAATTATTATTTTGGCGTGCAATACGACGAGGAGTTGAAAGTAGGTGTGTATAGGATGAGTGCCAATGGGCAACTATGGTTTTAAAACAAAAGAGAGGGGATGGAGTGTTGCATTATCTGTCTATGAACTAAGATTAAGGGATAGTCCCTGAATAACCAAGATTATTGAGTGTTGCCTAATGTCAAGAAGTTATTTCCTGAACATTCCGCCCACCCAAATGATATATATTATTATAGCATTTGTGATATGAAAGAATTTTAATAATTTAATTAAATATGAATGAGTGATTAAATTTGATTAACTGGCAAACAAACCAAACGACAAAAAAATAAATAAATATAGAACAATAACTAAGCTGTTGTAGGTAGTGGACACAATTTTACAAGTGGCCTTGTGAGGACACCATTAGAGGTGCGTACAGTCGCGATTCTAACTTGACCATCAGGTCCCGCATGTAACTTTACGACCCTACCCAATTGCCACGTCAGAAGAGTTACATTATCTTGCTTAATGACAACAATAGTGTCAATAGCAGGAGGGGGTGTGACTTTGGTCCACTTTGTACGTTGTTGAAGAGTATGCAAGTATTCAGTATGCCATCTCTTCCAGAAACTTTGCTGGATTTGTTGCAGCAATTGCCATCTAGATAAGCGATTCATTGGAGTTGGTAAGAAATTATCATCGGGAGGATCAGTCAAGGAAGAAGAAGTTAAAAAATGACCTGGAGTGAGCGCTTGCAAATCATTTGGATCATTACTCAACAGACAGAGTGGTCGTGAGTTGATGATAGCTTCAATTTGGTGGAAAACGGTGTTTAGTTCCTCGTATGTTAAAACTTGACTTCCAATGACTCGAATAAGATGTCGTTTGACAGTCTTGACCCCTGCTTCCCACAAACCACCAAAGTGAGGAGCGGACGGGGGGTTGAAATGCCATTTTATTTCTAAGGCACCTGAGGCCTTTTGAGCAAGTTCATTTAATTGACGCTTAGCGCCTATGAAATTTGTACCTTGGTCACTGTAAAGATGAGAACATTGACCACGGCGAGCGATAAAGCGACGTAGAGCAGCAATAAATGCATCTGAAGAACGATCAGAAACAAGTTCTAAATGGATAGCTTTAGTAGTAAAGCATACGAATAGGCATAAATAGGCCTTTTGAGTTCTAACACCACGCCATCTGTTAAAGGTAATAGCGAAGGGACCTGCATAATCCACACCTGTATGCAAAAATGGGTTTGCTTCAGAAACTCTGTGGATAGGTAAGTCACTCATAAAAGGAGTATAAGGTTTGGGATTAAGACGAGAACAGCGATAGCACTTAAAAATACAATGGTTGAGAGCGCGTCTAACAGATAAGATCCAATACTGTTGCATGAGTAAAGCTTGCAAAGCAGTAGCGCCAGGGTGCATGTATTTATCATGATAATGCTGGATTATCAGTGTAGTAAGCCTATGGTTACGAGGCAATAAAATAGGGTGTTTAAAATCCAAAGATTCACTAGAATTACGAAGGCGTCCGCCCACCCTGAGAATACCATCTTCATCAAGGAACGGAGCCAGTTTACGCATTGATTTAGCACAAGGAATATTGTTACGAAGTTGATTCATTTCATTTATGAATACCTCTTGTTGAACATGTTTGATGATAAGAAGTAAGGCCTTATGCAATTCTAGTTGAACTAGAGGTTCTTTTGCTACATTAGCACTGTTTTGTAAATAATTAATGAAGCGGACAAGATAAGCTATACTACCTTGAATTTTGCGCAATGAAGCAAATCTGTTTAGTAGAGCACATATGAAGTCAGATTGAACGAGAAGAGGAAGACAAACTGTTCGAGCTTCCAAATCAGTGTCAGGTAATAAATAAGAAAGGGGTTTAATAGGCCATAAATCAGTGTGAGAACATAGCCATTTCGGTCCCGCCCACCATGAGGAACAGGACAAGAGTTCTTTTGGAAGTAAGCCACGTGATGCACAGTCAGATGGATTATCACTACCGCTAATGTGATACCAATTTTGAGGAGGAATTTTTTCTTGTATTTGAGAAACACGATTGGCTATGAATGTCTTCCAACGATATGGAGGGGATTTGATCCACGTTAGTGCAACTGTGGAATCAGACCAAGCATAAATTTTGTTTATTTTGATAATGTTTGAATATGTGTTACAGACGAAGTCAACAAGATTTGCTAAAAGCAGTGCAGCACACAACTCAAGACGGGGAATTGTAACACATTTGAGAGGGGAAACTTTAGATTTTCCACAAACGAGAAACGAACTAACAGTATTATCTTTGTGAACAACTCTAAAATAGATGACAGCAGCATAACCAATGGTAGATGCATCACAAAACCCATGTAGGTCACAAGATTGATAGTCATTAGAGATTAGTCGTCGAGGTACTTGTAGTTGTGAAAGATAGGGTAATTCTTGGCGATATTGCTTCCATTGAGAACAAATTTCTTCAGATGGTGCATCATCCCAATCTAAACCTTGTGTCCAAAGAAGTTGAATTAAATGTTTGGCAAATAACGTTAAAGGAGACAAAATTCCTAGAGGATCAAAGATACGAGCTACTTCGGAAAGAATGGAACGTTTAGTACAAGAATTCTCAACAGGATTAATTCTAAAGGTGAAAGAATCAGATTCTGGATTCCATCTGAGACCCAGAATTTTTTGAACCATGTCATTGGTATCAAAACCCTGACAATTTGTTTGTTGAAGAGAGGAAGGTATAGAATCTAATACAACAGAACTGTTGCTAGACCATTTCCTGAGTTCGAAACCACCACTTTTTAGTAAGGCTTGAAGTTGAGATCGTAATATGACTGCCTCATCTACTGAAGAACAGCCAGTGATGATATCATCGACATAAATATCATGAAGAAGTACGTTCGTAGCATGAGGAAAACTTGCTTGTTCGTCAGCGGCAAGTTGAAGTAAACTACGTATGGCAAGAAAAGGAGCTGAAGCCATTCCGTAGGTAACAGTATTTAGTTGATAGTGTTGTACAGGAGTATGTGGTGAAAAACGCCACAAGATTCGTTGATAAGATTTGTGCTGTGAATTGAGTAAGATCTGCCTGTACATTTGCTTTATGTCAGCAATAAGTACTACTGAATGTACACGAAATCTCAAGAGTAAATTTACTATATCTGGTTGTAATTTGGGGCCTGTTAACAAGATGTCATTTAATGATAAATTAGTGGAGGATTTAGCTGAAGCGTCAAATACTACACGCAACTTTGTAGTGCTACTATCTGGTTTTAAGACACAGTGATGTGGGATATAATATGTTGTGGAAGTAAAATCACAGTCAGTAGGTTGAGGTGTTATGAGAGACATATGTCCAGAATCCAAATAATCTTGCATGAAATTTAAATATTCCCTTTTAATCGAGGGATCTTTTTCGAGACGATTTTCCAATGAAAAGAAGCGTTTTAATGCTGGGGCAAAAGAATCACCTAACGAACGTAGATCACGAAATGGTAAAGAAACTGTGTATCTACCTGAGATGTCACGAGTGTGGGTATCTATAAAGATCTGTTCGCATTTAGAGTCTTCCGCAGAAATCGACTGTTTAGCAGGTATACTTTCAAGTTCCCAAAAACCTTTTAAAGTGGAGTCTAGGTTTTCCTCAATCGAAACATGAAGTGAAGTAATTCGAGAAGATGAGGAGATATTTACTCTGCCAGATAGAACCCAACCAAAAACTGTTTGCATAGCTATTGGTTCATGAGGATGGCCATATTTAATAGCTGGTCTTATAATTTGAGAATATATGTCAGCACCAAGTAGTAAATCAATTTCATTTGGTATTCCATAACTCGGATCTGCCAAAGAAAGATCTCTCAGATGCTCAACATTCAATAAAGAAACATTACAAGACGGAAGTTTATGAGAAATAGCTGGTAGAATCATCATTCGCAAAGTAAAACTTGGAATTGTTTTATTTAGTGGTGAAATTTGGCAAACAGTTATGCCTTTCGAAATCGGTACAGAAGATTGACCGATTCCTTGAATAGGAATAGAAAGTGGTTTTAATGGTAAGCCAAGCTTATTTAAGCATTTTTCAGTCATTACTGAAATTTGACTTCCATTATCAATAAGAGCTCTACACACCTGTGATTTGCCATGAATATCGCTAACAGATACCAAGGCGGTTGAGAGAAGAACAGTAACTGGGGCAGTAGCACTAGCCACAACGTTTGGCACATCTGTTTCAACAGTACTGCCTGTGGGTATAGAATCAGTAACAGTAAAATGTAGCAGAGTATGGTGACGTTTCTGACATGAGCGACAGGTATATCGAGATTTGCATAATGCAAGTGCATGACTGCCAAAGCAATTCACACAACGTTTTTGATCTTTAATAAATTTGAAACGATCTTGAGAGGTTTTATTTAAAAATATGTCACATTTGAAAATGCTGTGTTTAGCTGTACATACAAAGCATGTAGGAGTAATATTATTAGGTGTAGTTGATAGTACATCCTGTGAATTAATTGGGGGTGTTTCTAATATCAAAGATTGATATTTTGAGTGAGAATTTACCAAGTTGTTGGTTTTACGTGTCATAAGCGGAGACTGTCTCTTTGGAAATGAATTTGGAGTTGGATTAGACAAGAGATTTGTAGTGACACTATTGGTGGTTAAAGCCTTACATTGATCATTTAAAAATGTGTGTAAGTTGCTATACGATGGGATTTCTATATTACTATATTTTAATTCGAACCTCTCTCTGGTGTGACGATCAAGTTTCTGAGTTAACAAAGTTAATAAAGTAAAATCCCAAAGATTTACATTAAATGTTTCTAGAGCAGCCACATTTTCAGAAAATGTATTTAATAAAGTTCTAAGAGAGCTGGGTGAATTAGTCACAACTTTTTGAGCATTAAACAGATTACCCCAATGGGTGGAAAGTAATATACGTTTATCATCGTATGTATTTTTTAAAGTATTTAAAGCAATTTCATAATTATCTGAAGTTAAAGGTAAATATTTAATTGTGTTTAATGCTTGCTCAGAAAGAGACGTACGTAAATATTGATATTTTTCAATTGTTGATAATTTCGTTTTATTGTGTACGAGAGATACAAATAACTCATAAAAAGATGTCCACTCAACAGGATTTCCAGAAAATGTTGGCAAATTAATTCTTGGAAATTGTACATTATCTTCATCATTAAGTTTGCTTGCAACCAATTTATTAGTAGTAGAACTTATAGTGGTAATACGTATATTCATTGACTGAATAATATCATACAGTTGATCAAATGTTTCTTGTAAGTTATTTAAGGCATCCAATTGTTTATCAGAAAGTGAATTTAATTTTAAAGATTTACGTTTTTCATCTCAGGTTTTTCATTTCAGGTATCTAAATAAATCCGTTCAGCGCGTTTTACTTTAGCAAGAAACATTGATTGAGACATTGAGTCATCATCTATTACTGAAAATGCAGAAATAGTGGTTAATTGATTAATTGCAAATTCAATCTCTTTTTGAAAGTCAAGGAAGTCCATTATGGAAATAGCTATAATGGAATAGTGTATATTTTATGTATATAATATATATTTAGAAAGGCAATGAATAGGCTGTTGTTCAGAAATTATGACACAAGGCAACCTATTTATCAATATTTTATGGTGACAAAAGGGGATTTGTAACACCTGTTTGAAAACTAAAAAGTTATTTTATTATAAAGAATTTACAAATGTAAGAAACCTACCACCCTATAGTGTGATGCTATAATTGTGTTAATATAAATATTTAGGTCTACAAAGAGATATGGACCCTTGAAATATTTTACTTGAGACACTTGAGATAATATGCAGATGTGGCAGGTAGTTTTAGAAGGGACAAACATAAACAGATGCAGATAAGAATGCAGAATGCTGTCTTTTTAGAATATGAGTTGATATTAATGTGTATCTTTATATCATTAAGTTATTAATTTTAACCTTAGACAAGAATATTAAGTAAATTTTGAAATAAAGAATAATAGAATGTATCCTATAGGTAGCTAAAATCATGAGATCCGGCTCGAAGGACCAAAAATATGTTGTTGATAGAGATTTGTTATAATAATTATAATAATTAATTACAACGAAAAGGTTCAATTTTATTAGCCGAAGGACCAGTCAACTAACGTTGACAAAAACATAGGGGGGAAGTAAATATAAGGGGGAAATTGAAAGTGCTAAATACCTTTCTGTGTTGTCTTCTATACGCTGGAGGCCTCCTTGTATCTTCAGGTGGAACCAGGTGAATCGTTGCACAATAGGGTAAAAGCACTGGTATGATGGATAGGTTGAAGGGTAGTTGAGGTGGAGTAATAATGTTTCAATAACAATTATTATTTTCGCGTGCAATACGACGAGGAGTTGAAAGTAGGTGTGTATAGGATGAGTGCCAATGGGCAACTATGGTTTTAAAACAAAAGAGAGGGGATGGAGTGTTGCATTATCTGTCTATGAACTAAGATTAAGGGATAGTACCTGAATAACTAAGATTATTGAGTGTTGCCTAATGTCAAGAAGTTATTTCCTGAACAGGTGTTGTGTATGATAGTTGTGTCGGGTGTAATTTGTGTATGTGTACGTATTATGTTTGGGTTGAATGGCGGTATTATGTATTGCGTGTTTGGTGTAAATGGAGGTTCAGTGAGTGGGGTGCTGTATTTTGATTCGTTGGATCTTATTGAGGGGGAAGTTGTTGTAGATAGGATTAATGGGGTTAGATTTGGCATTATGTATGTTGCCGATCCTGGAGATGAAGTGGATGTATTATGGTCTGTATTCTCTGGCGACGATTGACAAGTAGTAATTCATACCCAGTGGCGAATTTACACATTTCCCAAGTATAGGCTGTTGAATTTTTGCCGCCCTTACCTCTACAATTGTGAATTGTCAGTTCCTAGATTTCCATGTCAATTGTTCTTTTATCCGGTTTAAATGAATATTTGCGTTTCTGTTTTCTTGGTGAATGTGTTTTGTAGTTTGGCATGTTATCTGCTTTTTATGGTTTACTGCTATGTTTATTTGGGTTTTTTGACCCACTCTTTTTTGGAGTGGGCGTGGCTTGTTATGTTATGTCTTCACCTACTACTAGTATGGTTTGCCTTTTGTCCACTTATTACTTACGGTTATTTCTGTTGATTTCTTCGGCATTCGCTTATAGAGGTACACATTTCAGAAGATTTTTTGCCGGTCAGACCATTTGCAGGAAAAAAAGTACATAATGACTGGACTATAGGCCCAATTTAAAAATATACCAACGGAATGTTTTATAAGTACAGGGTAAGTCTCTTAAGATTGACACCCCCCCCTTATCTCACTTATCCTTTGCCGATGTAACTCATTCAAAAAAGGAGTGGACGCGGTTTTTGATGAATTTTTATAATCTGAGCACGGATATTAAAAATCTCGTAAGATATACAGGGTGGAAAATAAAACATGATTTTTTTAAAAGGAACACCCCGTATATTTTTATACCAAAATAATGTCCTTAATTTTCTGAATAAAAAAAATCTAATTGTTATATAATCACTCCACCTGTTCGTGAGATATTACTAAAAACTTATCACATTACGGGTGTCAATTATAAAACAAAAAACATATCAAGATACCTCTGGAAACAATACCATTTATTGAGATAATAAATAAATAATATATAGGTGACCATAACAGTAACGAGTAATAACAATAAACAACATAAGCCTAATAAAAACAAATAAAAGTCAATGTTAATACAGTAACATAATAAGAGTAACTCAATTTTATTTATTTACACGTAACGTAATTAAATATTTTCCACGTAACCACCACCATTCTGAATACACATTTGGCATCGCTTTATAAAATTGCTTCTCACCCTTTGAAATATA
Source organism: Tetropium fuscum (assembly GCA_964058915.1). Lineage (NCBI taxonomy): Eukaryota > Metazoa > Arthropoda > Insecta > Coleoptera > Cerambycidae > Tetropium > Tetropium fuscum. The sequence goes on from CAXKVY010002461.1 coordinate 177,596, forward strand.
TCACCATTTTGGTTTAATTCCTCAATTTTTACACGTATGCATTCTTTTAACTCATTTATATTATTAAAAACCCCAGTTTCGTATATATCTTGTTTTATCGTACCCCAGAGAAAAAAATCCATAGGTGTTAAGTCCGGACTTTTAGCGGGCCAATGTATAACACCGAGCCTTCCTATCCAAATAGGATATTTTCTGTATAGGTATTCGGTGACATTCCTTGCAGAGTGTGGTGGTGCTCCATCCTGCTGCCAAATAACAGATCTGTTGTCCACTAATTTAATATTATCTAAATAATTTTCAACTGGATGTTGAAGAATATCCACATAACGTTGTGCATTTAAGGGCCCATTTATAAATACAGGACCTACAATAGCATCCTTGTGGATGCCACACCACACGTTTACAGTTTGGTATCCTTGTTTTTTTATTTTTTTACAATATGTGGATTTTCCGCTGCCCAGTAATGTGCATTTTTTCTCTTAAAAATTCCCGCAGTAGAAAAACTGCTTTCGTCAGTCCAAAAGACATGACTTAGAAACTCATCATCTTCCTCTATTCTATCAAGTATGTCTCTGCAGAAGGTTAACCTGTCTTGAAGGTTGTTGTCGTCTAAATATTGAACGGGCAAAATACTATATGGTTTAAAATTATGGCGATGTAATATTTTTATCACACTTCTTTGTGATATATCCAATTCTATTGCTGCGGCATAGGATGATTTGGATGGATTTTCAGCAAAATATAATAACGCGTTGAGTTCTGTGTCTTCTCATGTTTTTGTTCTTCGCCCTTCCCTTTTCTTGTCTCTCAGAGATTCGGTATTCCTAAACTTTGCATAAATGTTTTTAAAACTATTTTTGGAAGGATGTAGCCTTTCTCGAAATAACCTAACATACTCCCTCTGAGCAAGAGACTTTTCTTGTTGCACTGAATATAAATTTCAAATAACTCTTTTCGCTGTTCCAATGAATATATCATTTTCAAAATAACTTGCTTCTTTACGAACACTACGTATTTTTTACGCTAATATCTAAGAGAGTGAACTACTATCTCACAAAAAAACTGGATGACATCTGTCAACAAATATACAATGCATATATGCATTATTTCCAGAGGTATCATGATGTTCTTATTTTATGATTGACACCCGTAATGTGATAAGTTTTTAGTAATATCTCACGAACAAGTGGAGTGATTATATAACAATTACACATTTTTGGATTCAGAAAATTAAGGACATTATTTTGGTCTAAAAATATACGGGGTGTTCCATTTAAAAAACCCATGTTTGATTTTCCACCCTGTATATTTTACGAGATTTTTAATATCTGTTCTCAGATTATAAAAATTCATCAAAAACCGTGTCCACTCCTTTTTTGAAGGAGTTAAATCGGCAAAGGATAAGTGAGATAAGGGGGGTGTCAATCTTAAGAGACTTACCCGGTACCTACATACATGCAAACTATGATATAACAGAAAATGCTTTGTGTTATGAATGCATATTTTATTAATGAAATTTTATAGTACACAATTTAAATTATTGAACAGAACAAAACCCAAGAAATTCTGAATAACAAAATCTTTAGAAAATTCTGCTACCTACAGACATTATACCTACATGATATACTTATATAGATAAGATACATATAGTTTTTTAAATATGGAGGTCAGTCTATTAGTTTCTCAGTATCGCTATCAAAATCTACACTAACAAATGTTGCTCTTGAATTTGATCTTAGTAATGTAGGATGAGTCTGAAATTAGTAAATGTAATGGTACACAAGAAAATATATTTTTCTATCTTACTGAGTAGAAGGTATACTGCGACTCGGAACTTATGCATGAGAGCATCTCCTCTTTTGAAATGCATGATAAACCACCATCCTCCAACTGAAGCTTAGATTTCTCAAAACTAAAACATATTACGGATGTAACATAAATAGTGTGTTCACAACGCAAAAACAAAAGGCCAAGATAATAAATCTGCAAAAATTATTAACATTCCCTTTTAATAGTAATGGTCAACTGGCATATGAGGGTAAGTATATTGCTTTTATTTTGTGTGTCATTGATGAAGTACCCGGAACTGTGATGACGCTTTACCTATGAGTGAAATTTAAGATTTTTTTATTTAAGATTTTATTAAATTTAAGACATCTACATATTTTTTAAGAAGTTGTTTTTGTTGGTATAGGTATGTTATATTTTAGCTAGTGGAAATCGGGAGATAAGGAGGCATGTTAATTTTATTATTATATCAGCAAGTTAGTGTAATAATAATAATAATTAATAATTTAATTATTATATTACATCATGTTTTCTTGAGTAATGTTGCCATAAAATTAAGTACCTATTCTTATCATAATGAGCCATCCCTCCATGAGGACATGGGGGTATTGCAACAGAAAAACATACTAGAATGAGGCATTACCCCAGAACCATCAACATCAATGATTAGTTGCCAAAAGCTAATAATAAAAATAATTCAACATTTTGAATTATTTTCAACAACTGAACAAGTATTGACAAGTGCTTTTGAAACAATACTATACCTACCGCTGGATGTCATATTATTAATACTACCACTGTGTGTAAGTAAAAAAATAATATTAAAAGTGGATTTTGTATCATATTTAAATTTTAGTCCATAAAAAAATCAATTTTTCTAATTTTGACATGTAAAGGGACATTTTTCAAAACCCTTTAACGTTAGAAAACATCTTACTTTTCACAACCAGTTATGAAAAGTAAAATATTCCGCAACTAGTGTTGTAAAGTTCATTTCATAGTTAGTAGGTTATTTAGACCTGACAAGCTATGAAAGTCACAAGCTGTCACACCATTACAACCTACTGAATTGTTTTTAAACGTATAAAATTCAGAATTTTCTTAGAAAATATAAAATTTTTGAAAATTAGGAAAAATCTTGTATGAAACATGTTGGGAAACACTATTTCGTTGCACACTCGTTCCGCAGAAATTTACTCGTTACACAAAATAGTAGTACTTTTCCCAACTGGTTGCATAAATAGCTGTTTGACAACTGGGTCAACTCATATGACATATTATGGTCAACTCATACTAATATGTATGGAGCTTGTATGACAATTTAGTCTATGACTGTTAATCTACATATATACCTCAGAATACCGGAATGAATAAATTATGTAATAAAGCAATTAAGATGACGGATGATTTCATCAAAAGTTTTCAGTTATTTAGTTCATAGGGTATTAGGTTCTTGTTCTAAGCAAGTATTCTATAAATTATGTATATAAAATTTATACTGACAAGACTAGTGTGTAGCTTATTCATACCTACTTCATCTGTTATTTCATAGCTACTATTAATATATATAATCAAATTAAAAGAATAATAAGAAACATAACATTTAATTGACATTTAATAACATAACATTTTTAATATAATACACATGTTCAAATGAAATTTATATTTGTGTAATAAATTATTATTACTTTGAAGATATTTAATTATGTGGAAAACCACAACTAGCTATAATATATAAGAACTAGCTGTTAAGAATTGTACAAGTTCTTTCACCTTCATTCAGGATCTCAGAGTGATGTACGATTTGTTTTATTGATCAGTTATACTTGAATTTAAGATATTCATACCTCAACACTTTCAGTGATATTTTATGATATTAGTTTTTGACGGAACTGACATTCTTAGAAAACACAAACCTACTCTACTATTTATATGTGTTCCATTTGAACATATTATATATAAAAGCATTAGGTATACAGTTATCCAGAAGATGTTAAACTTTAAAATGCATAAAATCTTGTAGAATCTATTAAAATAACTACCTACTTTTCCTAGCTATATGCTAGAAAATATTGAATTACATATACAATAGAATTCTGAAGCATTTAAAGAGGGAGTGATACAGAAATTGCTTGCTTAGTCAGAACTAAAATCATTTGCGATTGGTACCTATTAATTGTTGTTTCGACAATTCCAAAAAAAATCCAGTTTTCACCCTGGAATATATTTATTAACTTTTAAGTTCTTTGCTATTCATATTTGTTATTATATCTTATTTTCTATAAAAAATTTTCTTTTCTGATTTATAATGAAAATATTGAGAATTACCTTTGGATTAATGCTTTTATCACCTGTGAAAATCTCATAATATTCAATGTGATCAAATGATCATATATAAAGCCTCTTGTTAGAAACAGGCTTTACACCTATATGATCATCCGAGGCTTTATTTTATAGATGATTTTGAATCCTTAACATGGGTGTTCAGGAATATTTCGCAACATTATGCCCATAGTTGTTCATAAACATGCTATATAATAACCATTAATGAAAGTTTCCGAACAGCAACAGTAAAGCAGTCGTTCAAATGCTGGAATGAGTTTCCCAGCTGAATGTACTTCTTGTGACAATGACCACTATGATCTTTTTGAGAAATAATTCAAGGTCATATGTTAACAGGGCTGTTTAGGAAATTTCAAAATAATAAATGTTGTTATGAAAGTCAATACAGTGCCCGTTCATGAACAACACTGCCATTATATCAGGATGTCAACATAATTAAATGTAAAAGCGGACATGTACTGGGATTTCCTCACACAGTGGGCAGTGGGCACCTACTCAGGATGTAAATTATCAAGATCTTTATTGAGGAACAGCATCTTTGTTGAACAAATGGTTTTTGCTGTTTTGTAACTGTAGACAACATACATTACAAAACAATATAAATATTCGATGTCATTTTACTATTTTGATAAGTTTACCAACATAACAATAACAATAAATGAATTTAATGTGGTTTGTTTCGTGCAGTTTTCATTAATTAATATTTCCTTAATGATCATTATCATGACCTTTTGAACTGATCATTAAAAAAGTATGAGTAGCTAGGTCTATATAAATTCGGATATCTGGAATCCCATTCCATCAGCTATCAGAGTGTTAAATGTCAACAGAAGTGAGTACAATATGAATTGTTTTAAGATTAGGAGGCTAAAACTTACTACATCTTTCCATTCATTTTGCAGCCCACTGATGTCAGACATTGTCAGAATACTTCACAAAAAATCAAATAGTTAATTTGCTTTTTTTTTGGTACTAGAAAAAGTATTGTGTACCTATATAGGTTTGAAAGTAGGTTTGCAGACCTTGACTAATTTACAGCCGAGCAAAGTGAGGACTGTTACTCTCAACCCTTGATATACATGCAAATGTGTATAGGTAAAATAGGGTCAAATAGGTAAAATGTGTATAGGTAATAAAATAATGGCGACATAATAACACAAAAACAACAACCTTTTTGAAGTATCATCCGCTGAATCCATCAAATCAGAATCACTTCTTCCTATTTTATAAAATGGTAAATTGTTTGACGTAAAAATTGCTTCTATTTTATTATCTTTACTGGTCGACAGCCTTCGGAATAGTTTTAAATTATTTAAAGAATTTTGGGCAAATTCAGATATATTACTTGTTCTTAAGCTGCTCTCATTATCCAGAATGTAAAATGTACGACTGGGCCTTTTTTGCTTCCAGCTACAATTTAGAAATATTAATACGTTATAAAATTAAATCAACATTAATTAAAATAGGTACATACCAGGCACAACAAATAAAGAAAGTTATAATGCATAATGTACTTATCGTTAAAGTAATAGCCACCCCTACAAAATATAAACAGTTAATTATTTATGAGCAATGGGAAATAAATTTAACTACTTACATGAGTGTGTTAAAACAATTGTCAGAACCATTTCATATAATATGACAATATCAAAATAATTAACTACCGTGATGGATCAGTTTCCGCAGTCAAGGCCAGTCCCACGCCCGGTGACGGACCACTACAAAATGCCTACTTTTATTATATCTTAATTCTTATTTTTAAAATATGTTATATGTTCATATTTCCATTATTTATACTAATTTAATAATAATCCCGTTTAACATCAAGGAATTAAAAATTATCAAATCAGAAAATTGGTAGGTAAATAATAGTTCAGATGCTACGTAGATTAAAGTTTCGTGCATATTTTCTTTTGTTATGGTTTCGTCACAATACGATCTGTGATTTCGTCTTGCCACGGAACAAAGAATTATTATCTTTGAGTCTCAAACAAGGGCCTTAGGCCATTCGGCCAAGATCTCTAATGGCCGAGTGCACCCTACGTGTTAATCCTGGATTATATTTAAGACTGACTTATTTTGATTTGCATACAAATGTGTAATACAGGATTAACAGGTACGGTACACTCGGCCATAATATCCGTAATAGTCGTGGTCAAAGTTTTTTCTAGAACCATGGATGTTGTTCTCTCATTTTGGAAGGAATAAGCTACCAGATTCAAGGATTGAATGCCGGACGAGCGAATATCTTTGCCGATCGTAGTGGGAGGGCTGTGACGTCACCGCGGACCATAAAATACGAATTTATATGGGATTCATAAGGTAATGGAACGTCTTTCGGGTGTTAATTTTATTTCCAAATTAATACTTGTCTAATAATTTAATGACGTGGGGCAGACTTTAGGTACAGTTCTAGTACGTACATAGGATACAAATAGTACAAATACGTAATTATTTATTGTATACATCGTACTTGTATATAATATAGCGAATTCAGAAACATGCAGGTCATTGCAATGTTATTGTAATAGGCTGCTATAAATTTCGAAAAATACAGACAATATCAATAATTTTGCTACAAATACGTGTATCCTATTTTTTTTATAGTATATAAATTATTGTAGGTGCCTGTATTTTGTGGGCGAAATGCACGACATCTGTGTTTAGTCTCGGTCGTTTTATCAAAATGGCGTAAAAGACGGTGAAAAAGCACCCATCTAGCGTCATCCGATGTTCGCGAATGTAGCGAGAGACACCTACTGGGCCTGGACCCTTCCTAGCGATCTCCAGAAGCATAGTGGTTCTCTCAATGAAGACTTTAGCCCAACAAATGTCTCAACATTGTTGGACAACGGCCCCAGGTATGAGGCAGGCTAAAGAACTTATATCT